>JBAMHX010000001.1:33810342-33825408 GCA_037177515.1 Pseudomugil tenellus
TACATCACTCACATGTATGGAAGGAAAGATGACAACAGACCCCAGGTTAAAAAAAAGCGAAGTTCTCCTTTAAGGCCGCCTTCATTATAATCTTGAATCATTGTCCCTTTTTTAATAGTGTGTCTTCCCTTTCCATATGTAATTGAAATTTGCTTGATTTATAGCTTTAATTGCATCATTAGGGATTGATAATGAATAAGCAGGGTAGATAAATCTAGAAACGCATTCCATTTTTGTAAGAAAAATTCGTCCTAAGATAGAAATGTCTCTTTGAGACCAAGAATTCACATGAGTTTAGCTTTTCTCTAGATTGTTCCAGATATTAAGTTTAGTTAAAGGGTCCATGTCTTTAGTTATGTGTACACCTAGATACTTGCCAGTGGTTTTAACAGGGATATTATGAATGGCTGAATGACTGGAATTATGAATAGGCAGTAATTGACATTTGTTGAGGTTGAATTTAAGTCCAGATGCTTTAGAAAAAAATCAACAGTGTTAAGGGTTTTAGGCAGTTGATGGCAATTTTTCATAAATATTGCCAAATCATCAGTCAGTTGGATGATTGTTAATTGCTTTCCGAATATTGTTAGTTTTTCAAAATCAGATTTTTTTTTATTAAAATAGAGAGCATCTCTGCTGCTGCAATGAATAATAAAGGTGAGATTGAACACCCCTTATTAATCATAAATCTTGGGGATGTACCTTGTGTTAGTGAAATTGTACTGTTAATATCCTTATAAATTAATTTTATTATATTTAAGAAATGTTCACCAAATCCTAAAAGCTCTAATGTTTGAAACATAAACTTGTGTTCAATCATGTCAAATGCTTTAAAAAAATCTAAATAAAGGATGAAGCCCTGATCTTCTATAAGGTGGTTGTACTCAAGTAAATCATATATAAGTCGTATATTGTTGTGTATTGATCGGCCCCTAATGAAACCTCATTATCTGAGATAATATCAGTGATACTGCTTTTTAATCTATTTGCGTATATATGGATTTGTAATCATTGTTTAACAGTGTTATGGAGCGGAGGTTGTCAATTAGTTTTGGATCCTTACCAGGTTTAGTAATTCGGGTTATGACTCCTTGCTTCATAGTAGTAGGTAGAATAAGTGTTGTGGCGACTTCTTTTAGCATATTAAATATTAAATCTTTTAGCTGTGTCCAGAAGTATTTATAAAAGTTAAGCCATCTGAGCCCAGGGATTTATCTAAAGCTAAACATTTCAGAGCTTTTTCTACTTCATCCATTCGTATTTCTGCTTCAAATGTATTTTTAAAACATTCATCAATTGTAGGGATTTGTTCCCTGATAGATTCCAAGAGAGCTTCTGCATCTGTATGAGAATAGGAAGAGGAGTATAGTTGGCTTTAGAACTGGTAAATTTGAAATCCTGTCAGGATTGGTGCATATCAATTATTAGTTTCTTTATTGTATTTCGTTCCAGTCTTCTTTTTTCTAGTCTACAAAAGTATGCCGAACTTCTTTCTCCTTCTTCTATCCATTTTGCTCTTGACCGGATGTAGGCTCCCTTGGCTTTATTTGTGTAAATGTTGTCTAGCGAGGAGTGTAATATGTTTCATTTTTGTTTGTCATCTTCATTTAGAAAAGTCTTATTGCAAATATTGTTAACGTCTTTTACAATGTCAGTTCCCCTTTGTTTGCTGGCTCGGTTTAAAGCTTTACTATGCGATATGGAGATTTGTCGTATTTTATATCTTAAATATTCCCATTTATTCCTATAACTAGAAAGTGATGAGTCTTCAGTTATATTTTCTATTATTCTTTTTATATCCTGACATAAAGGGTCATGTTTAAGGAGATTAGAATTGAATTTCCAATAGCTTTTATTCTGTCTTTGTGTATTTGTAGGATTTGTAGAAGTTTAATAATACAGCGATCTGTAAGTGGTGCTGCAGAAATTGTAGAATTTAGTTCTATGTCATTTACAATTTCTGAAACAAGCCAATAATCTAATCTAGATTTAATGGTACCGTCTGGTTTGAACTAAGATTTGAATATCTTGGTGTAGAGTGCGCCATACATCACTTAGATTAAACTGGCTGTCAAGCCATTCGTCCATCACCAAATTATAATCTGCAAAAATAACATCACAGTTCGAGACAAGTCTCTAAAAACCAGACGTAATTCAGTTAACAAGTTTTTGTTTTGATTTTGACTATTGTAACCGTATGTTACCTAAAATCTTTTTTTCATCTCAAAAATACAAATTATACAGTGACCTAAAGAATCTTTTTTAGTGGCAATTACTTTCCCAGGAAAGTTTTCAGGAGTATGGCGACCTCTGCTGACCTATTTGTGGCATGACTAAAGTATATTTTGTCTCCCCATTGGTTAGACCAAAATGTTTCATCTGTGTTGTTGCTGTGAGTTTCCTGAAGAAGATAACATTGTGCTTTTTCATTTTTTAAGAACAAGAATGTAGCTTTCCGTTTTCTAGAGTCTCTCAAACCCCTAGCATTGAGTGATACAGCAGAGTAGAGTTGAAAAAAGACATGAAAGGTTAAGACTGAAATAAAAAAAAGGATTTTAGTTAGTTAGTTGTAAACTACTGTAAGTGCCCTGTGCTCTTGACTAACACTAACAGTAGGCTTTTCAACCAACATCAACAGAATATTTTATAGGTAATATGACATAACTTCTTAATATTGAGTAGTGCAAATAACAAGTTGCAGTAGTATTTTTTTTCTCCTCTATAACAATCTGCCTGGTAAGGAGGGGGTAGGAATGTAAGTGCCAACATCAAATGTAAACGAGGTTCCTTATGAGCTGTATATTCCCTTTGAAAAGGATAGGAACCTTAATTTAACCAAAAACAGATTTAAGCCTTATAACAGAATACATTTAAGGGAACATGAAGCAGAGTTATCTTTTTATCTTCCATTTATGTTATGTCCCCTTTGGTTATAATATCAGAAATAAACTATATTTCTACATAAGACTATATTGAAATATCACCAGATTTGTGATTAGGATCCTCAGGTGTCAACGAAAACTCTTCTCCCATCAATGTAACCAAAAGGGCCCTTGTAGTAGATGCTCTTCCCGGCTGCTCGTGCTTCCTCCATCTTTGGCCATGCTGCGGCGCGAGCCTCCCTATCAGCTTTTGAAAAGTCTTCTTTCAAGCGAATCCCGGTATTTTTGCAGAATTTGCTAGTTTTGGGTGAGCCTCCAGATCTCATCACGGTGAAACCTCATAACAAACTGGATAATAACTTGATGGCTTCTTCCTTCTTTTCGTTTGCCAATTCGGTGAACATTGTCCATATTTGGGCACATTGCTGAAGCCCACTGCGGTGCCATTTCTGACAGGATGCAGATTATCTCATCACGAATCGGTTCGTTTTCTTTTTCTTTCAGGCCTTTTATTTTGAGGCTCCAGCGTCTCTTGTACCTCTCCAACTCACTCTTTCTTTTTGGTCTTTATTTTCTTTGACAATTTGAGGCATTAAGTTCTCAATGTCTTTTAGCTTGATTTTGCACTCCTTGATGTCAACAGCGTTGATTTCTACCAACTTAGCAACGCTCGCTACCATTGTGGATGTTTTGGTTAATTGCTCCCCAAACGTGTCGATTCTGGGGGTCAACTTTTCAATCGCTTCGACCAGGTTCTCGTTTGCCTGGGCAGTTTAAATCTTGTTAGGTGGAGCCGAAGATTTTGTTGGGGTAGCAGGAGGGTTTTTCCTCTTACCGGAGTTATTGGCAGACGTTTCCATCGGTGTGTAGTCATGGTCAGCCAGATTAGCTTGGTTTGAGGGTAACGCTGCTTTAGTTCCAGATTTCCCGCTTGACATGTCTTGTCTTGATCTAGTATTTAAAAAAACTACTGATATTTCCAACCATATGGATATATTCAATCGAGGACGTGCTTTTTCAGTCTACTTGACAGTTTGATGTTGGTTTTGGAAGTAAATTTCGGGGCAGTTGGGTGCAAGCTTAGCAGAGCGAGACCGCCTGTACGGCCATCCTCCACCCTGGCCAAAGTAATAGTAACTTAGCATGCTGAATCACGTGTTGGAATATTGCTAGGAACACTTTCGTGTTACATGCTCGATATACAGCATACATGCCTAGCATCACCAGTATTCCCACTAGCCCCACACATGGCTAGCATAACATCCCTAGGCATGTGCGTTCACTTTTATTAGACATCAGAAATTGCGAAAAAGTAGTGCCTTTTATTATTATTAATAATGATGATGACGGACTGAAATGCATATTTTGATTCACGATATTTGTGTTCCTACATCTATTTAGCCTACTAAACTGGGTCCAGTGATAGATCCACGGACCTGTCGCAACCTTGCAATCCCAGTGAGAATGTAATGTTCAATGTGCACCTCAAAAACAAAATGCAGGCGGACACTGCACATCCTGACTGGCTCCTGAAAAGATACATTAGTTTTTAAAATTGTGATATGCAATTTTGGTGACATAACTTGCTAAGCTCTGAGGTGTTGACTCATCAAGCTATCAACCGCGCAGAGGATATGCACTTTGATGCGATTCACGCTGGTAGGCGTGCTGTTTCTAAGAGACATCACATCATCCCCTCAACCTTAAGAATCCATCACTTTTGTTTTTTATTTTTATATTTCTGCCAGTGGGCAGAAGATGTACCCCAGCAGAAAAGTGCAGGCACTCAGCAGCTTTCCGTTACACCACTATGACCCCAATAACACCATAATTTATTTATTTACATTTATTTACAATTTATTTATTTGTTTATTTACATCATGACGAGGTCTAATGTGATCCAGATGTCCAAAATACTGTCTAATTAGCATTTTCACAAATAGAATAAAAGTTTCACAAATCAGAAACCTGTTTTTATGAATCTACATAGTGTGTATTGTATTATAGTCCAGGTTTGAGAGTGTAAGTGTCATATTTTTGTCAGGACCCTATTTAGTGTGACGTCGTACCAAAAAAAATTCAGTGGAATCGGAAGCTGTGAATCGGAAGCCAACTTCAGCCACGTAATGTCTAGTGTGGATGAGACCAGCTGCCAGGGTTTGCGTCTAGCGCAGGAAGGGGATAAGCATCAAATCGGCACAATTCCATGAAGAGAGGCAGACTACAGATAACTGCGTTTTGTTTGAGTCAGGCTGTTGAATTCAACAAACCTTTAGTCTCTGCATCTGTATGGTGTCAGGATTTTTACACAACCAAAATGGTGTCAATTTTTCGTGATTAAGTCTGTTGACAGTTCCCGAATCAATCAGCAATGTGGCAGCCAGTTTGCGACTCTGCTTGTTCAGAGCCAGTCATAGCATTCAGAACCCGATTCACATTTGCTACGTGTTCTTGCTGCAGTTCCAGAAGTTTTATAATCACCAGTATCCCCACTAGCCCCAAACGGCAAGAACTCATTTAACACTAGAGATTTGCTGTTTTTCCAGAACAGCAGTGTGTGAATGCTGTCACGCAGAAATGACAGGCTATTTATACCGTTTTTAATGTCATTCCATTCTGACCCCGCTCAAAGGGGAGCGGCTCATCCAATACTTTAATACTCCTTCGTAACATCATCCGTTGTAGTGGCAACACACATTCAGCTATTCATTTCTATGGCAAAATTTTCCATGTTTAACTTCAAATATATCAAAATCTGTAAATGTTGCGACAGAAAAAAGATATAGCAGTCGTCCCGCGGGCGAGAAGAACATTTCAGTACCAACCGCGAAAATCAGTTGAGGCCACGCGGAGTTATTACTTATAAATGAAGAAAAAGAGGAAAACCATAAATCAAATAGTGGACACCTCTACTACATTCTCAGCAAAAACAACAGCCGAATATACAACTCGCCACTTGCCCCACAATTCTGTTGTATATCCAGCCATTGATCAATTGTATCCACAGACCAGCTGACCAGATCCATGGTGTTAGTTTCTTGAAGTTTAGAAAGAATGCAGAGAGGCTCTTGATGGAATACACACAGAAAGCACTGGTGCAGGGCAACAAGGAGGAGGGAGAGAAAAGCATCTGTCTCGCTTGAGAGCAGGAAGAACCTTTATAAATAAATATTGCTATTGGAGGAATTTAATTTTTTTTTTTTATCAAATTTTAACTAACATGTTGTAAAAATCTATTTCTACATTATATCTTGTCAGAAAATGAAACTATTTGTGTTAGAAAAAACGAGATGACTTTAATGGTGCTAGAAAAAACAAGAGATGACTTTAATGGCATGTTATAAAATAAAAAAAAAAAAACAGCCTGTTAAACGTGCCGAAGAAAATCTACAAGAAAGAAAACATTCAGATAATTCAGGAGCCATTTTGATGTGGTTCTTGATCCATGTCTTCATCATCATCCCCCTCCTCCCCTTCATCTTTGTCATTCCCCGCCTCCTCATAACCTTCTTCCATATGTGCCTCCACACTGTCACCTTCATCCTCTTCTTCCTCCTCCATTCCAGGTGGACCTGTTATAGAAATGAAAACATTTGATCATCAAGCACGAGAGAACATTCAAGCCTACAAATATTCCTTTATTAGATGGAAGCAGCTGGTAAGGGCAGAAATATTTATCGTTTTCAGATTTTTGCAAATTGTTATTTTGGACAATGCCATCACGTGATCATCAAAGCTGCAGTTTGATGATCACGGTTTGATACCAAGTCGCAATTGTTTGGAAACCTTCTTTTATTCTTTCTCTGAGTACACAACCCTGGGCGCCATTAGGCTTTTTTTCTTTATTTTTATTTTTTTTAAAGAGCCAATGGTTTCATTATTGGCTCCACATGAACAAAACATCATGAGTCTGTTTGGGGCAAGTAAGTCATCAGCCTTGCTTGTAGGAACATTCAGCCAAGTCAAGCAAATTAACTAATGAAAACAGACAATATTGATAAGCCTCAGTGTGTGTGACAAATAAATCCCTTATTTTTCCTGTGCAGTTGTTGAGATGCCGAGTTGTACAGTCACTAGATCTGAAAACAAAGTTGCAGGTGAACAAACTTGGTCAATAGAGGTTTGCATCATTATTGAAGTTTGAATATTAATACAACGTATACTGCAACAATACTACATTTTCAACATGGATGTTTGAAATTACAGGTCTTTTATGCACCTTCCAACACATTTGAAAGTAGTTCTTACCTTTAGCTTTTATCCTTGTAGTAATAGCTTTTAATACTTTGGTATAATGTCATTTTCTGCCATATTTGCATATGCTACTATTCATTGTGAAAATTGTAGTGAAGCTTGCTTTGAAACAAATCGTGAATCAAATTGAAATTGTAGTATCTGCCAGAAAAATCACAATTAGATAATTTCCTGAAGTTGTTCAGCCCTAATAGCCGGTAAAAACGGCAACTGTAGAGCTGAATGTCCAACCACAGACTGAACATTTCGATTGAGGAATGGACTTTATGCACAGCTCCACTACTTGCTGAGCTTAAGGCTAGTGATGCACGATATGAAAAATTTCAACAGATACCGATAACCAATATTTTTCTGCTCGTCATAGCCGATATTGTGTCAGCCTCAGTTACAAACATGTGATCAAATATATAAAATAAAGTTTATCTTTAAACATTAGGTGAATTAGGTGAAAATGGAACAGATAACCTTTTTCCTGACTCTTAAGAAGTTTTTATGCCGTTCTGAATGGATCGATCGACCCTCTGTATTGTATTAGCCTTAGCACTGCTAGCGCGGCTGGTTCATATATTTTCTATAATTATTCGCCGGAATCATGGTTTTTTTAGGTGGGCAATTAGATTCATTGTTTTAAAATTTTAGATCTTTTCCCTCCTCTCGGGATTCATAGCAACGCTATTTCATCTCCTGCAGAAATACAACCGTAATGATCAGTGAGGCAGTGATGGTGCTGCCTTCTTCTAATTCTTTCAGCATAACGCTGGATTAGCGTAATGCTGCCCCCTGCAGTTACAGACGGTCACATTGTTTTCTATTCTCCGGTAGAGATTGGTTGGAGAGAAGAAATTTAACAGTTATCATTATCACATGAATTGCGACGGAGCCAAGCCCAAGTCCTGCTCTGCTGTTAGGCAGCGCACATCCGCCATCTTGACCTGCTGTAGTGTTGCGTTTCCTGAATAAAATACGCCAAAGTTTTATAAATTATCGGGTATTTTTAATCGCGAAAATGTACTAAAAATAGATTTGAAAAAAATATCCAAATCGGCAGATATTTTATCAGCCCAATAGATATCGTGCATCCCTACTTAAGTCAGCTCCTTTGCTTACTATCTTTCATCACTGTACTAAATCCAGGTGTGTCTGACCATTGCTGCCCTGTTTACTGTTTGTCCAGTAATGAAAGACAGGAAAGTTTCACAGCAGACTCAGTTCCCTTGACATGACCCTTGATCTGCACCTAGACTTGACCAACTGAGGCGACCCCAGATCATTGACTGCCCCCACAGGCTTGTACACAAGGCATGATGTCCATAGTGTGCTGTAATAGGGGAAAGAGAACACTGGAGCAGATTGTTTGCAGCTTCTCCACTGCATTTTGCTGTTAATGTTAAGCTGTAAAGGACTTTGTGCTAGGAAAGGCATTATTTTATCCCTTCTGTAATTTTGGCTCAGATAAGTAGTGAATTCAGTGGATTCTTTGCCAAATAAGCACTTGTAGCACTCTACCACACCTCTGAACCCCCTGCTGAGCTAGTGAACAGGTTCAAGTTTGATGTGGTGGTGGAGCAGGTGGAGTGCAACTCCCTGATGTGGTTCCCCACCTGTCCACTGGAGCCTCTCCTCATGTTACCATGGTAACTACACCAAAAAAATTAACATGACTATTTTTTGTGTCTAAGTAAAACTTAATGGATGTTTCAATCTCCATGAACAGTTTTGGTTCGATGCTTGGTCCACACTCACCTTGTCTGAGATCTCGTCCTGGAATCTGTCCAGCTTGCAGCATCCCCTTTAACCTCTCCACCTCTGCCAGTGATGAAGCATTACTGATAGCACTCTGGAATATAAACAGGGTTTCACATTAATGGTGTTACTGTGATGGACTGGTAAATTCTTTAGCTGATGGGAATGAACAAAAACTCAGGCTTATAGTAAACTAAAAAAAAAGCTGCAATCACAAATAAGGTTGACCTTGATGGCTTCCACGTCAGCCTGAGATGGACCAATCCTCCTTTTTTCTGGCTGCACTGCTACTCCAGGAGTGAATCTGAAATAAAAAAACATGATGCTTTCCTTATATTTGGGTCTTTTGTTCCCCCTTTTTTTTTTTTGGGGGGGGGGGGGGGCTAATAGACACAGAACCTGAGACTTTTTCACTTATTGTATTTACACTCATTTTCATATTCAGGAATAGTTCTCTGGGATCCTTAAAAAGAAAACTTTCCAAAACTCTTGATGTTTCTGCAGTGTCTTTTGTTCTTAACTCCCACCTCCAGCAGAACTTTAACCATGTCCTGAGGGAGGAGGGGAATATTAAGTATGAGTGGACTGTGTTCCGTGATGGTCAGCCAGAGCTGTGGCTGTAAGGTCATTGGTGCCCGCCGTGACAGTCATCGCAAAACTTGTTGTGGATACCAGCAGTGAGGGATGCAGTCAAGTTGAAGGTGTCCTACCAAGGCTTCCTGGCCTGGGATTCTGGAAGGAGCTGACAGGTATCGACATGGGGGAATACTTTGAAGACCTCTTCAAACTTATCAACGCATCTTCTGATTAGAAGGCAGAGCTGGGGGACTCTGCTGTGGGCTCTCCCTTTAGGGCTAAGGTCACCCAGGTGGCAGGGCTCCAGGAGTGGTCGAGATTCATCGGAGTTTAACGCTCTGGTTGTTGTTGGGCTGTCCTGGCTGACACGCTTCTGCAGCATTACATGTACATTGGAGACAGTGCCACTGGAGTGCCAGGCTCGAATGCTGGTCCCCCTTTTCAAAAAGAGAGATTGGAGAGTGTGCTCCTACTACAGGGGGAATTACAGACCTAAGCTTCCCGGGAAATGTCTATTTAGGGGTCCTTGAATAAAGGCTCCGTCAAAGAATCAAACCTCAAATTGAGGAGGAGCAGTGTGGTTTTTGTCCTGGGTGTGGAACATTGGACTTGGTTAATACCTGGGCGTTTGCCCAGCCAGTCTACTTTTGTGTTGTGGACTTTGAGAAGGCGTTTGAAGGTGTCCCTCCGGTAGTCCTGTGGGGTGTGCCCCGGGAGTATGGGGACTGGACCCCATTGTACGAGCTGTCCAGTCCCTGTACAGGGGACCAAAATGGGTTTCCTCAGCAAAATCTTCACCCAAATGAGACATAAAAACATGACAACTTCTGACTGAACTAGACAGAACTTTTTACATAAAATACTATTTATATAGATCATGATACAGGTACAATGTTAGAAAGAAATAAGTATGTAGCTTTAAAAACTATTTCTTTTTGTTTGCTTAAAGCATGATGAATTTAATTTTTTTCTATCTTGATTTTAGGATCTTTCAAAAAATTGTGACTATTTTTTTTTCTCTAACTTATCCGTTCCTAGTCAATCTGCCACAGCATCCCTCTGTCCTGTTCCTTTTCTCCTCTACAGTGTTTTCTATATTAGACCAAAGATTTAATATCAGATGATTTCTATAGTTTTTCTTTATGGACAATAAATATGCTGATGAAGTTTAAGTACAGACAAGAGTCTGTACTTAAACTTCATCAGCATATTTCTTTGTTTATTTCTGTCATCTGATTTATTTTCACATTCATGTGTTCCTGCTCCCTCCTGCCACCCGTCCAGACCTAACTTTCTTCACTTAAATAATAGTTTTTGTATAGATGTGAATAAATAATCTATATATATATATGCTATAAATAATCGTATATTCTGTATGACACAGACACTGAGCTTCATTCAGGTTTATTCACTAATAATATGATGTCATACATCATCAGCGTCAATCTTCAGTGGGAAAATTATAATCTGAGCTCATCATATTGAAGGTACAGTAAAGTCACACATTCTGTTGGCGATCAGAAATAGTGACACTGGTGGTCACAAGAGTGATGAATGCAGATTTCAATTCAGTGTTTTTTAGTCTTATCTCTAAACAAGTGATTATAAGATATTAGTCGTCTTTTAAGACGTATATGTAGATAAATATAAACTAACGTGTCCTGCGGCAACAGATTCAGATGTGTCACAGAATTCTTTGGAACACTGGGAACAACAGTGTTCCACTACTGAGAAGCTTGGGGAAATGCCCAAACGGTTTGTGGCAATAATATTGTGTAATAAGAGCCATCTGAAACGAAAGCATATTGCACTTATTTTATTACACAATAATATATAGCAATATGCAGCCACAAAAGATATGTAGCACACTAAAGTTAGCATTAGCTATCATTAGCTTACCATTCTTCGAAATCGCAATTGTTGAGTCCGAAATTGTCTCGCAGGTTGCAAAAGTCTTCAGACACTTTGCAGGGTCTTTTGGGTTGTTTCAATTTGTTCCTCAAGTCTCGTACTCAGGATGAACCATAGTCCATGCACCAGCTAAGCTACCTTTGTCGTCTTCTGTGGTGGCATCAGAATGCTGTGTTGCTTTGTTGAGTTTGTATCGCATACAGATGACATCACGGAAAGTTGAGACGCTAGACCCCTCCATCAGAGGGTCCGGGATTACAATGGAAAAGCAGTTAATTCGAGTAGGGTTCTGTTGATTGAGCTGAGTAGCGGAGAGTAGGTACTAATGGAACAATGCAATAATAGCCATTTATTCTTAATTTATTTTTGTCTGTGTCTGGTTTAAGATGAAATACATGGTAATTTTTTTCTTTATCTCTAGAATCTATAATTGCATTGCATAATTTCCTTTGTGGTGTATTTTTGTCTACTCTTTGATTTCGGTTTGCTTTCCCTTTCCTTTCAATTGTCTTTCTATCCTTTTTCCACCTCCGGGTCTAGTTAATTTATGTCCTCCCAGGTTTCAGATATGTCCTATCTGTTGCTGCATTGTTTAATTTTCTTTTTAAATGTTGGATAAATCTGACAACTTACCAATGTCTCTTAATATCTCTCTCCATCTTGAATAGTTTCCTGTTCTTTCCTCTGCAGAATTCATTTAATCCTTCAGTGTCACATTTTTACAGTGTCTTGTTTCAGATAAATATTTACGTCTTGAACTGAAACATTTGCAAACAAGACTCAGACATATTTTGTTAACTGAATGTAAACTCAACCCGAATGAATGGACTGAACTGAGATGTTTTGGCTTCAAATTAGGTAGAAATTAATTCTTTCTTCCTCTCTATCAGTCCAATGACAAACATGGGTGAACCCCTTGTGACTTTTAAAAGGGACATGTGCTTTCTGTTTACTGAGACCTTCTGAAGAGTAACCAACTATGAAAAGAACCAGAAGGTGATGTAGAACACATAGGACATATCAGCTGATTATTGACCAACATAGGTACGACTGGACTCCCCACAGCAACTCAAATCTGGATTTTCTTTCTTCTTATGAGCATTCCATTTTCCAAGGAGAAAATTTAGGGCAGTTTCTACGAATGTCTAAGAAATAGGGCTCACAAGTTGTTACTGGTGATTCTGCAGAATTTTATCATAGCTTACGTTTTCATCCGTCTGCCGATATCCTTTGCCAGCTGAGCTCCACGCTTCCCTTTAAACATTTTCTCCGCCTCCTGGCGTTCCTGAAGCATCGTCACACAGTTTAAATGCAAAGTTACAATCAAAGCCTGATGAATCAGAAAAACTAATCAGGACTTACCTTTAGCTTCACTTTCTGAAAGTCCAGCACTCGGATCTGTGGGATTTTACTAATTACGTAGAGCCTGTAATGCTTCTTGTTTGTCACCGGATTCCTTAACAAGCTGAAATTTTAGTAAGAAGAGCATGACGGGTCATTAATCTGTTGAGTAGAAGACATTTCTGACAGTTTCTAAGTAATACCTGAGAAGAGTCAATGTCTTCACTGAAGCTAGTGGGTCCAAGTCACCCTGCAGAAACAGAACGACAATTGCACCTATTAATACAAAGATGAAGTTGTGCTTTGGATGGGCTGACACAGCACCATGGATCCTTCAGGACAATATCCCCATCAGGAAATACTGCTGCTATGCATCCTAGCTGGATGAAGTGTCACGATAAAACGATTTATTTTCTCTAAGAGACAGATCAACAGATCAAGGGACCCAAAGTCGGACAAGAAAACCTTCCCTACCCCATTACACCAAAAAGAGTCCAAAGAGTTGATCAAAGGTAGGATGGATCCATGTTTTTATAATGTCTCCAGCAGTCTCTTCCTACCATCTGAATGCAGAGCTGAAAAAGAGACTCATCAGACCAGCAATATTTTTTCCATCTTGCCCTGCAGAGTCTGTGTGAATTGTAGCCTCGGTTTCCTGTTCTTAGCTGACATGAGTGGCACCCAGTGGGATACTTTGCTGCATTCTAGAAATTTGTAGTAACACCATCTCTGGAAACCCTAGAGATCGTTGTGGTTGAAAAGCCAAGTAAATACCCAGACCAACAACCTTAAATTTTCCTTCTTTCCTCATTCTGATGCTCCGTTTCAATTTCATCATATCACTGTTATCATGGCTACATGCTGACGTGATTGGCTGTGTCATCAATAGGGATGTATATCGTTAGGATTTTAACTATACTGATACCGATACTCCTTATTGATACCGATTTTTATTGATACTCCTATTGATATACACAATATAAAGTAAGGGTTAAGGGCTCTGGTTATTTCCCAGCAATCACCATCGAAAAAGCAATACAAAACTAATAAAGCACTCGAAGAGGGCAAACCTCCTCCAAGCTCACAGATCCCCTCATATTTTGATTCACTTTCCAAAATATTACTCAGTCACACACAATCTTTGCCAGAGTGAAAAACTGCAGACAGAAACAGCCCGTAGGAAGCATCAGCAAATAACAAGAGTGGCTATATTGCAATATTAAAGAATCCTTAAAACATTCCTGAATCCAGACCTTGATCCGGATCACTTCGTTATCTTCCTATTCTGGATTTATCCTTATAATTTCATGAGAATCCGTCCATAGCTTTTTGAGTTATGTTCCACACGGACAGACACACAAACAGATAAACGCTGGAAATATAACATAACTTCTTTGTGTAGGAGCCAAATTTCACTGGGATGTGGAATTATTTTATATTTCATAAAAAAGATATTATTATTATTATTATATTTGTATTTCATACAAAAAGATATTTTATAAGGCAGGGCGAAACCGCAGCGTGTAGTGTTAGTGGGTCTGTGGAGAAGTAGACAGATGGAAGTCATACGATTTTCTTACCATAGTTGTAAGTGGATTTGTTAGACTTTGAATAGATCATAATCTCTCCAGTAACAAGAACGCCTCATGGAAACGATAATAAACACTGTTTAATATCTTTTTGCGTACAGAGTACTGTGGAGCTTCATTTGGCTAATAGCACCTACAAGCGAGTAAAGAACCCAACAAGCAGTGGACCGTCGGCCCTCACGAGGGACGTGCGTCACCACCTATTGACGGCAGTGTGGCAACGGTGTCATAACTGCGCAACGGTAAGGTAGGTGTTCTAAAAGTACTTATAAGAGTATAATTCGTCCAGAATCATAACAGTACCATGATATTGTTAAGACTAGGAACTGGTACCAAACTATACCGGTACTTAGTATAGATCCCTAGACACCAACAGAACATTGTTTTGCAACAAGAAGACCAGCTGGACTTGAAGAGTTCCAGTCTTCTGGATGATTGATGGTTCTGAATAAATGAATAATAATACTGATAGTTTACAGATTTCTGAGTTGATTCTGCTACATTGGAAACTCACCAGCTCCTGGATGTTGTTGTTGGTCAGAACCAGCTCTTTCAGATTTGGTAGAGACTGCTCCAGATTCTCCCCAACACGACTGAAACAACACATTATCATCTTCATTATTGTCCACACTCAAAACTCCTGATGAACCTGAAAATATCCATGAACTTAAGGCTTGTCTACAAAAACACATTGGCTTTAACTGTTTGAATTAATTCCAAATTAAGGTATTGTTCACATTTGCATGGAAATAGTTATATATATATATATT
>JBAMHX010000001.1:33825508-33839318 GCA_037177515.1 Pseudomugil tenellus
CCGATCTCCCCGAACTTTCAGAGATATAATTCCACAGTGTCTGTTAACACGATAACATGAAAAATATTCAATTTAGATTTTTCATGTGTTGCATATGTATAGACATCATCAAGAGGATGATTTTGAGTGATAATCATGTTAAGTTTGGCCACCAGGGGGCGCTGAAACATGAAAAATGTTTTGGCTATATCTCTGAAACTATTTATCCAACTGACTTCAAATGAAGTGCAAATCAATAAGTGTCACTTAATGACATTAAACCTGAATGTTTCTATATTTGTATATGTATTTAAGGATTGGGGAAATTGAAGATTGGGGGTGTGGAGAGTGAAAGTAAAAGGAGGTTGAAACCTGCTTGTTGAACAATCAGTTGAAATCATAGCTGAAATTATTTGAAGATTGAAATGTTTAAATAAAGTCTTTAAATCTGATTATAAATGGTTGAAAGATAAACTCGAATTATTAAAACAGTTCTAGCAGACGTGTTGCAAGCTCAAGATTAGGTGCAAATGTAGTGAATGTTGTTATAAGATGAACTAAGAGAGAAAAACAAAAGTTTAGGATAAATAAATGAGAAAGAATATAAATAGATGGAAGGATGGATGGATGGATGGATAGATGGATTGACAGACGCTTGCTTTAGTTATTAAGGACTTTTGCTGTGCTGACCTTTCCTCTAGATTCACAGGACATGACAACAGCTCAGCTGTTGACAATTAAGGCAGTCAGTGAAACTTAAGGCGGAGTGAGTAAGTTGAAGCCTGATTGTACTAACCTTCGAAATACTCATGGCTGTTAGAAAACCGTAAGACATATCAACATCATTCTTTCACCGTTATGAGCACAAGATGTTCAGCTACACAGGGATACGAGTTATTTTTTCCTACTATGAAAACAATTTAAACGCCGACGAGCTAAACATGATGAATGATGAATGAATGTTAGCTCGCTAGCTAACAAAACTGATGAGCTCCAGGTGCTAAAGGAACACATCCCAGACTGTAATGCGCCTGTACACGGCTTCAAGACTGTCTGTGCAGACTGCAATAAACAACTCAGCGGAAAACCTAAGGGAGGTGGAGTTGCACTAGTGATTATCCAGTGGTGGTGTCATCCTGGACATGTTACTGTTAAAGAGAAGATCTACACAAGAGACATCGAACTGCTAGCTGAAATACGCCTATATGCTAGCCACATGAGCCTACAGCTTTCTTTTCACACTTCCCCTATCACCCTGCAGCCCAGTCAAAGACCTAAACAGAATCTCATATCACTCCACATCTCCTAACGTCAAGACCAGATGGTGTCAGTCCCAGAGTTCCCTGCTCAAGAAAACTATGTTCGATTCTACAGCACCAGTTCAACACCAGTCTGAGTCAGAAAAGAATACCAGTGATGTGGAAAACATCCTGCCTTGTTCTAGTGCCTGAAAAACTCCAACCAGTTGGACCAAATGACTATGGAATTTGAATTTCCCTCTGGGATTAATACAGTATTTTTCATTTCATTTCATGAAGCAAAGATGCCCTGAGGCAGTGCGCTCAGCTATAATTGAAGTCAATGGGAGAGATTTTGGACTTTCCGTCGCTTGGAGGGCAAGAGTTCAAAATCTATAACTCATAGCTTTCTCAACCTTGGCTTGAGTTGAAGCCAAGAAGATTTGCAATGTTTAGATGTATAATATGTGTAAGCAGGAAAAGAATTGAAGGGGTTATCAGAATTAGTTTAAAGTTTTTTTTAAAAGTCAGAGTGGGAGAGCAAATTGAAGTTTTTAATGTTGAAGATTTTAATGATTTTAAAAATGCGACATTTCAAAAACTATAAAAGATATCAAAATTAAAAGATATACCTGAATAACCTAAAAGCATTTAAAGTTTGAATGGTGTATCTAGCTAAAAGAAGTAGCATTTTAAAACCTGAAGGCTTTTGTGAATGTTCAAGCTTTCCCATTCATTATTAAAAACAAATAAAAGTTTAAAAGTTAAATATTTTAAAAATATACAAGTTATAAAGTTCAAATGATAAAGCAATCATCTCCTGAACAAACTGAACGTTTTGGTACCTAATTTGTTGAAATAACTCAAAGTATGAAGGAGTTATAAGCGGGCAAAACAGGAACTCACTAGTGGGAATGCTTTACAGCATTCACACAACTAGTTTGCTATTCTTCCACAACAGCAGTGTAAATGCTGTCAAACTGCTGTTCACACTCCTGTTTAGAGCACATGCAGACAGTCTATACAGTTTGTGATGTCATTCCATTCTGAACCCGCCCACTGAGAGGCGAAGTCAACTTTTTATTCCATTCTGACCCTGCCCAAAGGGGCGTGGGCTCATCCAATGATTTAGTACTCCTTTGTGACATCATCCGTTGTCATGGTAACGAACATTATGTCATTCATTTCTTCGCTATTTCAATTTTATTTCGCCTTCGCAACTATTAACGGCTTTTAAAATATTTGACATTAATAGAAATAAAATGTACATAGAAATGGCAGAATATCTGAGTGCTTTGATGTTATGACATAGCACATCAAAGGATTATGATCAAGAGATCAAATGGTGACCACGTCAACAAGAAGATGTAGTCAAACGTTTTTTTCCATGACAACTAATGATGTCACAAAGGATGGCTCTGCCCCAGGTAGGCAGGGTCAGAATGGAATGGCATCAAAAACACTATAAATAGCCTGGATTTTTGATATATTAGAAGTTAAATTTTTTTGCCATAGTAATGAATGTTTGTTGCCATGACACCGGATGATGTCACAAAGGAGCAACTCTGTCTGCCTAGTGCGGGCGAGGCAGGGGAGCAGCAGACACACAAAAGGAGAGATAGAGAGACAGAGACCTAGGCGTTTACAGCAACATGTATTATTCTCTTAGACGGACATCCGGGACATTTTGACGTAATTACATAGCAACGTAGCTCGCCATCTTAACGTGGGGGAAACATACCCTAGCGACACTACAGAGGAGACATGGTAAAAGCATGTTTGTGGTCGGTTGCACATCTAATTTTTTCAAAAAACAAGCGGTTCAAAACCAAGTTCCATCGTATACCCTTAAGTGGAGTTAGGAGAGATAAGTGGCTGAGCGCCATCAACAGATGTCAAATAAGAACTTAATGGTGATGGCTAAAAAGTTGTGGCAACCAAAGTCCAACTATACCTATGTCTGAGGACTTGAATTTACATCCGGTAAGTGCACATTAAATGATATTTTATACATAATAATATATGAACTTAAAAATACCATTAGGTCTGCAAAGAACCCAAGACCTCTTAATTATAACGAGTCAGACTGGCCGTATTTTAGCTAACTGTTAGCTAATAGTTACAGGTTACATTCAGAGCACCATAAACAATAGACATGATTGTCTTTTAACCTCGCTTCCTTTTTGCTTCTTGAGGTGTTTTTAAAAAGTCTGGCTGTGCATCTTAGTTGAACTCTGATCGGGGTATTCCAATTTTGGCCCTGCTAATGGATCGTACAACCATATACCATATATTTCCTCATCTAAGTGACACAGTGATGTTGTTATAAAGTGATATTTTAACCGTCACATCGCTTCTCGAGGAACCTTTGATTCTGGTCTAGAGGGAACAGCGAGAAGATGAAGAGGGGTGCGTTTTAATAAGTCGAAATCTGGTGGAGGAATTAATTTCTATACAGGAAAAAAGATAACTCAATATATTAACCTCGTTGAAACTAGGGTTAGGAATAACATGTCGTTATAATGAGAAACCATCTTGTTAAAGTTTCTTGATTTTAAGATATTAATATCTCGTTATATCAAGAAACTGTCACATTATAATGAGATGTTTTTCATTAAAATGATTTACTGGTCCAGTATTTTTTATTGGTTGTGACATTCAAACGCTTCCGTAACGTCCTAATATCGTGTGATTTCATTTGCTGGTACATGATATTAATATGAAAAACATGGAATAAGTAAATCTATATTTAGGGAATTTAAACCAACCTACAGTGAACCAAAAACATAACTGAAATAGACTTAACGAGTTGTTTACCCCTAGACAAAGATGGCGCCTTCGGTTGCCAAGGCAAATACGGCATCGTGACGACATGCCGTCTAACAGAATGCACAAACCATAGTTTGGTGCATGGTGCAAAATTCATATTATCATATATGTGCATAGGATAGACTTTGAGATGGCAAATATTGAATAATATGGCTCCTTTAAAAATGGGCAGGACATTTATTTTCGGAGCAGGTTAGCCGTTTAGCATCTTTTTCTGCGGCGATACAGCTCGATCAAAAGTAAGCCAGCTTTGTCGTACAGAAAATCCAGAAGTAATTCCTGAAGTTATCCCAATAAACGAAAAAAAAACCTAGATTCGTAGTACAGATCAAAAGTAAGCCAGCTTTGTTGTACAGTAAAATCCAGAAGTAATTCCTGAAGTTATCCCAATAAGCGAAAAATCCAGCTTCGTAGTACAGATCAAAAGTAAGCCAGCTTCGTTGTACAGAAAATCCAGAAGTAATTCCTGAGGTTATCCCAAAAAGCGAAAATCCAGCTTCAGTAGTACAGGCTTCAGGTATAACCTGAATAACATACACAGCTGTCTTTATCCAACACAGACATGGTTGCATAACTGTTACAGTGGCGAAAATTTAATTAGTCCAGGTGACTTTTGATTTAATCAGACATTCTGAGAAGCCCTTGACTGCAGTATGCAGATCGAAGCGTGCCTCAATGTGGGCAGGGTTCAACGCGTGACTGCAATTGTTCTCCTCTTCACAAGTGCAAAATGGAGGTAAGCATCAAAGAAAAAACGGTAAATCCATGTCAATAAAACTTTTATTGATTATTGCTCGCTTTTTCACTGCATTTTCACCTTAGATAATATTATTTGTAATTTTAAATGTATCATTATTTTTAATATTTACGCGGTTTATGTTTTACATGGAGCTCGTTAGCTCAAAAGATAAATACTAATAATAGATACTTTATTAATCCCCAGAGGAATATTCAAGTTTCCAGTAAAGCCAAAACCAAAAATATACACAGATAATGACTGTTCCGACGTGCAGCCAGCATATCGCAGCACGCCTTTACAGGTGGGGGACAGAACACAACAAGTGGGTGGTAAGAGATGAAAGAAGCCTAGTATCCCTGGTCTGCCCCAGGGGAGGGGGCAGTACAGTAATGCTTTGAAAAAAAACATCACAACACTTAAGCACAGTGATCAGACAGTGACGGAAACATAACACATTGTAGGAGGGAGGGGGGTGGGGTCTCCCAGCACCTCCCAAGTGGTCGCAGCCAATTATAGCGCAGTTCCACCCGAGAGAGTCCGGAAGTGAGGAGACATTTAGGACGAACGAGGCGGGTCAGAGCGTCTGTAAACAATCCTTCCAGCGGGGAATTTTCAAGGTTGTAGAGGAGCCAGATTAGATAATAGCATTCTGTTTAGATTTAGAGTGTTGTTTACAAACTCTCAGTCTCTTAGGTGATCTCTCACAATCCAAAACAACCAAATGATGGTCAATTTCCAGTTTACAAGCCATCACCTCTCCACTGTTGTTACACCCTGGACAAGTTCAAAAACCCCAGCCAGTCTGCCCAGTGGCATTCAGCTAGTGGTTCAGCTTGTTCAGAGCAAGAGTTCATCGTTTAGCACGGTTACATGCGTCTGCTGTCTGCGTCTGTCCAATAGCAGCTCCAAGTTGGGACTCACCAGAAATCCACTAAATTCCAAACAGTGGGAAACCGGTGGTCATAATCATCCAGAGACATCACCGTAAGGCACCAGGCTCTCCATGTTGACCACAGATCCAGCCGAGTAGATACTGTTTTTGGCCTTTGAGTCTCCATGTCTTCTCACATGTCTTTGTATACAGAGAATATATTTGAATATATATTTTACTGAAAACCCTGTTTATTAACTTTTATTATAATTTTACTTGTGAATTTTCATTGTCATTGAACCATCAAGGTCTGAAGAAGACAGACTGCAGGCCAGAAAAAGGAAAAGGGAAAACTACAGGGAAGAGCAAGTCATGTTTTTAAGCACTTGTTTGTAAAGTTTTTTTAATCCCTCTGCAAATTTAAGGATGTAGAAGTTGCCCCACTGAAAAAGATGTTCTCAATCCATCTCATCTGATACTATTGAAGGTAAAATAAAAAATGTGTGTAAAGTGTACACACATACATACGTTGTTTTTCCCTGCATGTTTTTATGTGTTAGATTACCCTTGGTGACCTGAGATGAGTTAATTGTAATTGTGTAATTTATCTGTAGGTGAAGGTGACATGAAGACCAACAGTGGAACAGGAAAGAATGTATGTAGCCTTCTTACCTCACTGTTTTGTTGCCATCAAGTATCTACTTTGAGAATAACCTTTTTTATTTACACAGGAAGAAGATGTTTTGCTCCATGACACCATAAAGGCAGCCAAACTATGTAAAACTGTAATTTTAAGGAAGCTATTCCCTGTCTGATGTTGTAGAGATGGGAAAAGGGGGACAAAGGGAAAGTACTCTAAACCTGTGACTTTATAAGTCAAGAAAAAGTCACGAAGCTGAGGGAGCCTTTCATGTTCTCTTTTTATTTTGGAGATGACTATTATGCATTTTGTGCAGAGATTAGCGATGTTCAGAACTTGAAGGTGTGTGATGAGGACCAATAAAGCTAGTGTTTGCCATTAATGTTTCTTGACGATTTTTTGTGTCTATTATGTGTGTTACATTACAATACTACACTTATTAAAAATCTCTGGCAGCTTTTCAGATGTTCCTTGGGGACCATGGAGCATTACATGTCTAGCATGGGGTGAGGGGTTTTACTTGCCACTTTTAATGGACCTGAGACTATGCACTCCTTGAGTTGTGTGTAACCTGACCTGAAATGCAGTATAAAAATCACTACATACACAATATCTTGGTGGAACCTGGGTCTACTGTAGGATTTAGTTTATATTGTCCTATCATTTATACCAGTAAAGCATTGTTTAATAAAAACAACCGGTATATTTTATTAGTTGAACTTTATTTCTAAGATATAACTAATGTTAGTCAGCAGGTTTGTTCAGTCGACCTTTCTTGTTCCTGCAATTTTCAAAAATACATTTTAAAGCAATAGTGTACATATTCTAAACTTAAATTAACTTCTCCAAAATTATTTTTTAAAAGATGTATAAAGAGACCCTTAATTTAATGTCAGGAAACAAAACAGAATCTGGAAATGTGTGCTATTGCATGCAGAAACTTATCAATTGTGAAGAATAGATGGCGCAGAACAAAAGAGAAGAGGATGTAGGGCAGGAGTGAGGCAGACAGAAAACGGTGAAGATTTAAACCGTTTCTTCCAACTGCTATGATGGGTAACGTTAGCTCGCTAGCTAACAAAACTGACGAGCTCCAGGTGCTAACAGAACATATCCTAAACTGCAATCCGTCTGGACATGGCTTCAAGACGGTCCGTGCAGACCGCAATAAACAACTCAGCGGAAAACTAAAGGGAGGTGGAGTTGCAGTACTGGTTAACCAGTATTAGAGTCATCCTGGACATGTTACTGTTAAAGAGAAAATCAATAGACATTGAACTGCTAGCTGAAATGAGCTTTTCTGTCACACCTCCACTCTGTCACCCTTCAGCTCAGTCAAAGACCTGAACACAACCCCGTTTCCTTCACAACAGGACTTTCTGAAGCCCCCTCTGCTTCCACCTCCACTCTGTTTGTCTCCTGTAATCAAGTTATGAAACAACTGATGTAACTGAACCAGAACAAGGGTACAGGTCCAGATGATGTCAGCCCCAGAGTTCCCAAGACCTGCTCAAGACAACTCTGTCCAATTCTCCAGCAGTTGTTCAACACCAGTCTGAGTTGGAAAAGAATTCAAGTGATGTGGAAGACACGCTGCCTTGTTCCAGTGCCTGAAAAACCACATCCAGCTTAACCAAATAAATTATTTTTATCTTCAGAAATTAATTATTGGTATTCTTATATGTCTCCTTTTATCTTCTGTTCTCATTGTTTTATAATTTCTAACACAAACTCTAGTGTGTTCCTAATGGAGATCCTCAACACCAGGAACAGTGTCCGCCTGATCAGGATGAGTGGTTACCATAAGTAGCTTGGGGTACTACACAGCAGCCTATGGTTGTGATATAGAATCCAGCTCGACTGTGGTATTGCCATCTTTGGGAGTTACTGGGCTGACTCCTTATGTGAACAGATTACCATGATGTTGTTTCCTCATGACCAACAACATACTGGCCGACCATCAGCTAGTCAACTAATCCCTTTTACACTGAACAGATGACGACGATGTTGGGTCATGTGAAAACATAGCAAATAAATAAAAGTAAATTAATTAAAAAAAAAATAAGAATTTCATTCATAAACAGATTGATCCAGTAAATTAACCCAAAACAAACTTATGAGAGATGAAGAGCATTTTCAACCACAAATAAAATATTACAAGCAAGAGATAACAGTGCTTTCAGAATTAAATAACCCTGATAAAGTAGAGATATAAAGATGAACTCACCAAATCCTGTTATTGTTCATTAACAACGTCTTCAGCCTTCTGAGCAAAGGGAAACCGTCAAGTTTTCTGACTTCATTATCTGAGAAATCAATAGTGTCAAACTGGTCCAGAGTAGCCCCAAGATTCTCAAGAACTGGGATTTTATAACCTGAGAACAAACATAGAATCAGCCTTCAACAGCACAGAATGAATGTGTCATGATTGATCAGTTTAAGTCGTTTACATTGAGTTTTATTCAACTGGAAACCTTCTGGTTGTGAAAGACGGCAAATAAACAGGTTTTCCTGTCTATTGAAGAATTAAGCCACAAATAAGCTGGTGCTTCTATCGAATTAACCCATTCTAGTGATCAAAAAACGTTTCTCCAGCTGATTATTGATGATTATCAACCACCAACCTAGCATTGTTTGCCTTTAACGAGTTAGGCATGAAGCATTGTGGCTGAATCATGATTCACAGCAGAAATACGGCTATTTATTGTTCTGGTCTGTAAACAGAATTCAGACTGAGGCCTGACGGAGCTCAGTTACTGCTTCCCTGGAGAAGCTGAACTCACCGCGAAGATCAAGCTCTCTGTCTCGGACCGGGTTGGTGTACTGAGCGGCCTGCTCAATCAGCTCCGCGGATAACTTCACCATATTGATTTCGCTAACTTTTTATTCTACTTTATTTGTGTCTATAAACACTACAAATACGTCTCCGCGCGTTATCACACGCGGCCAGGAACAAATATTGTCTACTTCCGCCTCGCAGTTTATTAGTGTGGTGCAGGTGAGGTCATGCCACCTGCTGGACGGAGGGAGGAACACCAGTTTGCTCTGACATGAAAACATGAAACAAAATTTCCGAAGTCTCTATGGATAAATTTGTTGTAGTCAGAATGAAACAGAAAGTAGGAGCTGCCCTGGCTGAATACACGCCCTCTTTACTCAAAACATCAGATAAAACCACCCGCACAATGGCTGTAGCAGGGTGTGGGCGGGAGGTGGGGGCAGTTCCTGGGTATAATACCCTAATCACACCAAGTAAATGGTCTCGAAGCATTTTACAGTGGATTAAAACATTTTTTTACACTGAAAAGCTTTGCCTGCTCGTAAGGTGCTATGATAGGGTGCTGTTAATTCAGCACCTCACAAGCCTAACCCCCCAACAGCTTCTCGGTTCTTGTTCTGTGACTAGAATTAATTTTGCCTCTAGAATGTTGCCTCAGCAGTGTAATCAAGGGTGTTTGTTTCAGACTTTTTGTGTAATAAATAAATACATAAGATTTTATAAAGTTTTTAACAAAATTAAAAAATGCCATTTCTGTTTGAAATTGATAGATTAGATGCCATCATCGATAAATCAAACACAAACTTCACTCTTAAAAAAAATAAAACTTCCATGATGAAGTTGTACGGGATCTCAAAAACATTTCAGTGGTTTTTTTTTAAAGGTGTAATGGCCATTTTTCCTGTCAAGGACGAGGAGACTGGTTTCTTAAGATTGAGAAGAATATAAATTTAATAAAGAAGGATAAAAGAAGAATAACATACATTAAACATTAAAACATGGAGTGGGACAATACATGAAAGACATACAGACAAAGTTATAACGCGGGGAGAATCCCTCCAGAGATCTGTTGTCACACAGAAGTCCAAAATTATTCTCCCCAGTCACTTAGAGACACCTTCATTTAAGCACTTCGGTTGTGTGTGTTAATGTGGAGCCTTTTTTCAGCTATGACAGATAAAAAACAGAGGTCTCGTCTAAACATTTTTCCAGATGTAAGGACGCTGGCCTTGCAGATGGTTTACTAAGATTAGAATGACATCAGTTTAGGAGCCTTATGTTCAGACCTTTCAGCTAGACATTAATTAAGAGCAAGGTAATTAAGCTAATATATGAAACTTCCACTACAAAGGTTTGGACACCCTTGTGGAATATTTTGATAACCAGGGTAGAGATTCAGATTGCATCAATTTCCGTTCTTAGTACGCAAAACTTCTTCAGTAAGGACACAGGTCAGAATAGAGACTCGCTGATTTCTATGCTGGAGATATGTCTTCATCTGAGGTGACTAACAAATGTCTTACACTCTGTGCTCTGTGTAATAAACTAGACATAGAATTGTGCATTTCAGCTGTTCTGCCATCCTAGATCTCCAATGCCATTTTATGTCAAATTTATGGAACACCCACGATAGCAAGCGCCAATGCAAAACGCAGTTTCACCCTTGTGAAGTTGATTAAAGACTATCTGTGGGCAAGCATGAAGGGGGCTGGACTATCAAGCTGGGTCTTAATGTCAATAAAGAAATTGTCATTGATACGGAAAGGGTGGCTGATAGATTTGCAAGGATGAAGTAGAGGAGGATGCTGTTGTTTTAAGAAGATCACACAAGCCTACTAACATTCTGGGTTCTGGAATTTTCCATTTCCCTGAAAGGGGACAAGTTTTTTTTTCATTCATTTTCATTGATCATATTGCTTGATTGTGTTTTGCTGTGATGTATGATTATTCAATGATCAGAAAATTTAAGAAATTCCATGGTGGTAATCATGCAGCTGAAAGAGGATGCAGTGTAAACTTTAGTTCTTTTGGAAAATATTAGGAGGTCACTCTACACCAGTAAATTGGCAAAATACATTATTTTTATTAGGCTATTACGACTGCAAAATGTGATTTATTACCATCTGACTTGCAAACATGGCATATAATTACTACGAAAATTTGGAAGGGAGTACAAAGTCAAGACAAAAACTGTATATATAGTGGTTTTTGTTGATTTGTTTGCATTATTATTACTTTTACAATTATAAGTATACTATTATTTTTTCACACAATCCTGTTATGTTTGTGTTTATTCAAATCAGCGGTATTTCACAGCCCATCAAGTTTTTTTTAGCCTCTTTCAACTTGGGATAATAATCTCTGTATACAATGCCATCACCCATAATTACCAGTGAAGCACAGACTTTTTTTTGTCCCTGTTGGCAAAATCTACACTATCTTCATAGTCAGAAATTCTTGTATCACAATTATTGGGATGGGGCCCATGGTATATGGTATAAGAACAGAATTTACTCTTTGTATTTAATTTCTTACAGAGATTGTAACATTTTAACCTCACACAGACAACTGCTTGCGCTCTTTTGTAAACAACAGTAGGTATGGTTACATGATGATTAATTCCAAATTAAATTCTTCTTCGAGCTTACATGGGAATTTTTATTTCCGAATTAAGGTTTACCTTTTCTTAATTCCGACATGATGGCGGAAGTGACGCACTGACGCAACCTGAAGCACACAAATCTCTTCCTGGTTGTAGTCTTAGCAGCTACATGGAAAACAATCTAGTAAAAACCATTTTAGCTTCAATTTGGATAAATGTTTTAGGTACTAGCTTGTCAAAAATATACTACTACAATTTTTTGAGGAGCTAAGGAGGAGAAGAAAAATAGACGGGACCGGATATATCAAAGATGTACGGAGCCCCCCAGGGGACATGGGTAAAAATTTTTTCCTATTGCGTGCGAACGCAATACTTTTGTGTTATCATGCAATACTTTTGCGCGCTCTCGCAATGTTTTGTGTTACCACGCAATAAGCTTTTCGTTACCTCGCAGTAGGTTTTGCGCTGCCCTGCAATAAGGAATCATTTGACAAACACTTATTACATGTTTATGAAAGTGCATATAGGCTGTTAAAGTCATTTTGCTCAGTTTCTTTACATGTTTGGGGTCTACATCTCTTCTTCTTATCATCAAGTCCACAAAACACGCATATAGACTACACCTGACATTATGTCTACGTTACTACAGGAATTATGTTGCAATGCTTTAACAAAAATAAAAGACCAAGACGTTTGCTGTAATTAACAGTACCAAGCATGTTATTGGTTTATGTTTTATGCTGCTTTATGCTGCAATGTTGACATTGTATCTGCTTCTGATTTACCTATTGATGATTTATTCCAATTTCCATTCAATTTCATGACTAAATTATGTAACTGTTCAGTAGGCCACTGTTTAGCCTACTATTGAAAATGGGCTAACATCATAATAGAAGAATATATTATATAATTTTCTAGACTATTTTCTTTGCACTCCCCCAGAAGCATCTGACTGCTGTTACGTGTTGTTGCTCAGCTTTTATTTTTCTTTTCTCTTTGTTCCTTTTTATTCAATTTTCAATTTTGGTTCATTACAAAATACATTGTGAAAAGACAACAGTGACTACCAGACACGACCATTAAACATTCAATTAAATTCAATTAAATTTTATTTATATAGCCCAGTATCACAACAAGTTTTCTCAGAGGAACAATAAGGACAATAAGAGAACAATAGACATAACTCACAATACACACAATTAGTGACTACACAAAACTAAACAGATCCCGGACTTCCTGTCCTTAGACCCTCCTTCGCGGTAAGAAAAAACTCCAAAAAAACCCAGTTGTATGGAAAAAAAGAAGAAACCTCATGAAGCCCCAGGTGAAGGAGAGATCCTCTCCCAGGACGGACAGGCAAATGTACCTAGGTGTCACATTCTGCCTGTGGAATCAGTTTTTCCCTGAATGCACCCTTCCTCTACTGACCTGATTACTGATATGCTCCACCTGTGCCCTGCAGTATTTTACCATCTTGTGACTGCTCTGTGGTGCCAGATCGTCTTGGTTCTTTTCCTTGCACGTTTCAAGCCTGAAATTTCTGTCTGACCTGACCTGATCTGATCAACAACCCCTGCCTGTATTAACTGGATGTCCACCTCTGCCTGCTCCCTGTCTGGTAACGCTGTTTCAAGCCTGAAATTTCTGTCTGACCTGACCTGATCAACGACCCGCCTCTGCCTGCATCCTGTCTGGTAAACGCTGTTTATATTATTCTGTCTGGAACTCTGGTTTACGACCCCTGGATTGTCTGTTTTTTTGAGTTCTCGGATTTCGGACTAGCTTTCTTCCCTTTCGGACCTGTCTCCGGTGCCTTCTGGATTTTGGATTTCTCCCTCCTGCTCGCAGCAAGTTTTTTATAGCAGAACCATTCAGTCTTCCCCCCAGCCTGTTGCATCACAATAAAGACAACCTTCTTGTCATTCCTTGGCTCACTAAAAATTTTTGGGTCCGGTTTGCTGAGACGTGACACTAGGACCGTTTGCTGCTGATTAGCTCATCTAAAATCTACAATAATACATCAGAGGTTTGTAGCATGCAGTCGTTTTTCCTCGTCCAGGGGAGTGGGATTGGCTAGGGGATCCCGAGTCCATGGGTAGAGAGGTCAAGGGCCCATAGGTCGGGATCAGAGCA
>JBAMHX010000001.1:33847394-33861544 GCA_037177515.1 Pseudomugil tenellus
AGACATGTCTTCATGTCAGACATGTCTTCATGTCAGACATGTCTTCATGTCAGACATGTCTTCATGTCAGACATGTCTTCATGTCAGACATGTCGTCATGTGAGACATGTCGTCATGTCAGACATTTCGTCACGAGAGACATGTCTTCATGTCAGACATGTCGTCATGAGAGACATGTCGTCATGTCAGACATGTCGTCATGAGAGACATGTCTTCATGAGAGACATGTCTTCATGAGAGACATGTCTTCATGAGAGACATGTCTTCATGTCAGACATGTCGTCATGAGAGACATGACGTCATGAGAGACATGACGTCATGTCAGACATGGACGTGGTTCTTTTAAAGAGGGAAGGAAAGCAACATTCCCTTTGATTACTGTTTATACTAAATAAAGTCCATAAAAAGGTTTTATTATAATATCACACGGAGTATTACCGTCCAATGTCGCAATGACAATAAAGATATTCTCTTCAAACAGCTGTTTAAAATGTTATATTAAAAGGAAATATATCTTTAAGCACATAATCACATTTTCCACTGACTTATTTTTTTTACAGTAAAATCCCTCAATACCCCCCCCCCATCTTTAAGACTGTGAAATAGCAACTAAGGATATTTTAAATATGTCTGTCATTATCAGAAGTATTAAGTCGTCGTGTCAAAACTTCATGTTTTCATAAAAAACCGTGAGAACTTTATTCATAAAAACCTAGCGAAGGAAATCATCAGACTGCATCAACACATCTTCCATCCGGAACTGCATGAGGGAAACCTCCATCAGAACAGGAACCAGGCAGAATCTCCATGTTCCTGGCCCGGTTGGGATGGAGAGGACAGCTAATGGGGTCAACTAGCAGCACAACTTATCCAGGCTTGCTGCTGAGAAAGGAGAGGAGAAGCACACATAAAAACATCCGGTATTTCTACAAGAAGACTAAAGGGAGCACAGAAGCCAAGTGCATCATGGGACATCCATTACTGGATCCCAGTGCAGGCATCAAGGATCTATCCGTCCGACAGCTTATGGATATTGTGAAATGTTTCAGCGGGACGTTTCTTTTCTTTGTAAAACTTCCTGTAGCAGCTAAATCTATTAATCCCAGTCACCATGCAGACATGGCATGAAATTATGAAGCTAAAATAATGTCTTTTACATCAGCATAAAGAGCAACTTTTTAGAAATGAACACACAGATCAACAGAGACTGAAGCTTTTTTAACATATTTATACGTTTTCCTCATTTATTATTTCTACTACTTACCCGCTATCCCCACAGAAGGACCTCCGGCTCAGGTGCGTCAGAAACGTCTTCTTGGTTTTATTCCAGCCATAGAGAATCATTATTTTTCTGATCACATCTTGATCTTTGCTCCTGATTGGACATTACTGTCAGCTTAGGCTCGCTGATAATAATGTGTTACCCTGTATTTAGAAACATGGTCATTATTACATGTATTTTTCCTGAAAGGTAAACAGATTACCTCTCTAGTCTTGCTCAGCATTAGCATTAGTTTGTAGCATCTATCGCGGGGTATTTAAGATGCAGAACATATTCAGGACAGACTGGAAACTCTGGTGCTTTGTTTTTGCTTCCTGATGATGATCCAAAGGTAATCTGTCCTCGGGAAACATTCTGGGACAACCAACTGACCTGATGTAGCTCCAGACAAGCGGCTAAGCTACTACCATGTTGTGCTTTGGATGTCCCAGTTTCCATGAAATAAACCCGGTAAAGATGTCGCGATGAATGAAAGACATGAATGCAGCTTATGTTTGATTCTTATTTTTGCAGAGACAGTGAATGCAGCAGCTGTGTGTGCAGCTCCAAAACTCCTGCTGATTCTTAAAGTCACCTTTTAATGAGCCTTTTAGTCTGACTTTGTCTTCCTATCATCCCCAACCAGTCTGTCCATTCTCCTTTGACATCCGCAAGACATTCTGGTCCCACCATCTGCTGCTCACTGGACATTTTCTCTTCTTCAGGTCATTTTCTGTAAACCCTCGAGATGGTTGTATGGGTGAAAATCCCAGTAAATACTCGAGCCAGCAACCACCTGGATTCAGGACTTAACTTACCTTTCAACTTGGATTTTTGTCCAGCTCATTTCATCCTAAGCTTCGTGACACACGTCCTTTTCATATTCTCCAGTTTGCACTGATATTAGACAAAATTTACAGAAAATGTGTTTTGATGTTGCCAGAAATACTGCAGTGGGTCCAGAACAGTAGGGGTCCAGGACAGTAGGGGTCCAGGACAGTAGGGGTCCGGGACAGTAGGGGTCCGGGACAGTAGGGGTCCGGGACAGTTGGGGTCCGGGACAGTAGGGGTCCAGGACAGTAGGGGTCCAGGACAGTAGGGGTCCGGGACAGTAGGGGTCCGGGACAGTTGGGGTCCGGGACAGTAGGGGTCCGGGACAGTTGGGGTCCGGGAAAGTTGGGGTCCTTGACAGTAAGGGTCTGTGAAAGTTAGGGTCCGGGACAGTAAGGGTCCAGGACAGTAAGGGTCCGGGACAGTTGGGGTCCGGGACAGTTGGGGTCCAGGGCAGTTGGGGTCCGGGACAGTTGGGGTCCTTGACAGTAGGGGTCCGGGACAGTTGGGGTCATTAATAAAAAATGTGATTAAACAAATATAGTTCACTTGTATGGTTATGTAAACGAAGTAAAGGCTCAGTTGAACTCTTTGTAAAACATCTGAAAAAACATAACCATAATGACTCTACAGCGTAAGTTACCGCCTCAGAAGTGAACTAGTTTCTGCAAACTTATTTGTTAAATGCTATGGTTTAGTTTGGTTAAGGTTAGCACTAGCACAAAACGTCTGTGCTAGTGTCTTTAGTAAATGAGTATCAAGAAAACAATTAATCAAACTTGAAATTTAGGTGTCCCGGTCCTGATGCTTCATCGTGGCACTGATGCCAGGCCGAAATCATATCATCTGCATAGTTTTGACTTCCTGAGAAATATGCTGGTTTGATTAAATCTGATAAGCGCTCGATAATTTCTCTGGTAATTCTGTCACCAGGACCTGAACTCTTCCCACAGTTTCTAGATTATTTAGCTGGTAAATAAAACACAACTGTGTGTTTGTCTGCAGGACGTGGGCACAGACCATTCCAGGTCGTGTGGAATTCTTCTCCAGTGAGGGCTCGGACACCTCCATCCCGATCCCCATTGTGGCTCTGAGGAACGTGGATGATTCATACCCGCCCCAGAAGAAGTCCTTCATGATGCTCAAGTACATGCATGACCACTACCTGGACAAGTACGAGTGGTTCATGAGGGCCGACGACGATGTGTACATAAAGAGCGAGAAGCTGGAGGGTTTCCTGAGAAGCCTCAACAGCAGCGAGGCCATTTTCCTGGGCCAGACTGGAATGGGGGCCCGGGATGAGCTGGGGAAGCTGGCTCTGGAGCCCGGGGAAAATTTCTGCATGGGGGGCCCGGGGGTCATTATGAGCCGCGAGGTCCTCAAGAGGATAGTGCCCCACCTCCGAGAGTGTTTACAGGAGATGTACACTACCCATGAGGATGTGGAGGTGGGCCGGTGTGTCCGCAGATTCGCCGGGGTCCAGTGTGTCTGGTCCTACGAGGTAAGAATTTCCATTCTGCTCCCATGGTTTGGACTCTAAATGTACTGGTCCAGCTCAGAATTTCCTGATGGTGTTTATGACATGTACGTGAGCACAAACTCCTGCTCGCCCACCAGCAAACGGAGAGTGTGGTCGTTTCTGGAGAACAAAGGGACTCCTGATTGGTGGAAGAGTGCTCCACCTGTTCTCCTTTGTCCTGTATTGGTGTCTCGCATCCTCTTCTGTTGCATGCTTACTGTTGGCCAGTTACTGTTCAAGCTGCGTGTTGTGTCCTTCCTGTTTTCTTATTCCAAACTGGCAAAATCTCACAACAAAAATTTGAATTTGTTGGAATATGTGAAATATGATGGACACTTCCTGTATGTGTGATCATCCAAAATGGCAGGAAATCCCAAAAGAAACACTAAAGATGTATGTGAAATGAAAAAATGCTGCCTTGGGTGTCCAGGAAACCTCAGGCGGTGGGTTTTCTTTGTGGAGTTTGGATGCTTTCTCCAGGTTATCCGGCTTCTTTCCACCATCATTCACACACTACACCATTCATGTGAGATTGATTGTTCAATAGAAGCGAATGTGAGTGCGTCTGGTTGTTTGTCTCTCTGTGATGGACCGGCGGACTGTCCAGAGAGTACCCTGCCTCTCACCGCATGACTGCTGGGATAGGCTCCAGCTACCCACAACTCTGAATTGGATGAAGCGATTAAGAAAATGGATGGATGGTGTCCAGGACACATGAAGAAGTCTGGGGTTTTTGTGAAACGTTGAAAACGAGAAGAAATGACCAACCTCCATCCAACTTATAGACTACCAGTGTTTGATCTGCAGCTGGAGTAGAGCTGTGGACAGATAACAATCCACAGAACTGCTGCAGGAGAGACTGATGTGTAGTTACCATAAAAATGATCATTTAAAGTCATTTTTGGCTCTGAACTGAGCTGGCTGAGTAGACTGGCTGACCCAGGTTTTCCCAGTCCAGAGCCTTTTTACTGCTGATCTCTTGCTATTGTTGTTTTTCCCATTTCCACTACATGAGGATGTCCTTGTACTAGTTAGTAGGTCTAAATATTTCCCATTTCTATGTATTTGACTTTAACCACATTCACCACGGTTTAGGAGATGACTTGCTGGTGTCGACTGAAGAAGGACTCAGAACCAGGTCTGGCTGAACGTTGGTTTTCAGTTGAAAACATTGCTCCACATTTTTTTCTACATCACATCAGAACATGTTTGAACTGATGTTGTGTCCATTTTCCGGTGGACATCTATGGTCTCAGTTGGAAATGTGTGTCCTGGGAAGCTGCCCAGGAAGTTTACTAGTTTATTCCATGCAGGGGGAGATGATTAGGAAAAGTACCAGCAGTAATGTGTATATAGAAATTGGTTAATGACTGTGAACAGAAAGAAATGTCTCTGTGATCATTTCACGCTTTTTTCCATTACTGTCTTGTAACTCATTATTATCTAAGGGTAGGAGTGTGCTATGAATCACTCTGACAGACGAGCTCATTCCTGATAAATTAACCGGAATAATGACGTCTGGTTTTCCTGTCAGACCGACTTGCAACTGTCTGAGCTTTCTCTTTCTTCTTAGTGCAGGAGATGAATGAAAGACGAGGCGAATTTATTTGTACGCCACAATTCAACAAAGAATGAAATGCTTTACAGAAACATTAAAGCACAGACATAATTTAAAATTAAATAAGGAAATTACAAATTACTTTGTGTGGATAGCAGGTAAATGGTACCAGAGATGTGGGGAAATGAGGAAAAAGCATAAATTTATACTTTCTGTTGTTTGTTTCAATGGCGGGCTGCACGGTGGCGAGGTGGTTAGTGCTGTAGCCTCACAGCAAGCAGGTTGCCGGTTCGATCGCCGGTGGCCTATCTGTGTGGAGTTTGCATGTTCTCCCCGTGTTAACGTGGGTTCTCTCCGGGTTCTCCGGCTTCCTCCCACAGTCCAAAGACATGCTGCTTGGGGATTAGGCTGATTGGAGACTCTAAATTGCCCTTAGGTATGAGTGTGTGTGTGTGTGTGTGTGTGTGTGTGTGTGTGTGCGGTTGTTTGTCTGTGTGTGTGGCCCTGTGATGGACTGGCGACCTGTCCAGGGTGTACCCCACCTCTCGCCTGTTGGCTGCTGGGATTGGCTCCAGCCCCCCCGTGACCCCGTTTGGGAATAAGCGGTAGAAAATGGATGGATGTTCCAATGACCATCTTTTTCTTTTGAAAGAGACAAGAGCGAATGATCTGCAGACGTTTGTTGTAACCCTTTAAAAACGAAACAATGAGATGACTCCAGAAGTTCTGGATTGACATACTCATTAAACTGCCCTAAAATAACAACTGTAATGGGTAAAACAAAAGCTCAAAGCGAAGACTACTGTCTTTCAAGTTGTGTTATTGTCACATGTCATTGACGTTATCAAATCCCGCTATGTGCGCAAAGCAGCCATTTAAATACAAGACATTGCAGGTGAAGAGTGTTTAGCAGAGCGGTAGCAGCAGGCTAACTTTTCTATTTGCATCTACTCTCCGAGCTTTCCTCTGCTCAACCAGGTTTCAGGGTGTTTCAACTATAGATATTGCGTTCCCAGTAGATACTTTTCCAGTTTCTACTCCCTTGAGGTTCCAAGCGGGGAGAGTTGGACTCAAATCTTGACTATAGGCTGGAGTAGTGATCGACCCGCTGCTTTGGTATTATTAGCGAATTGGGTGGCGGCTTCAGAATCAACAGCTACGTAATCTCTGCAGCTCTGATTGTTGGCAGCTTTATAATATATCTGATCACGGCGCGCATTCAGAACCGATGTCAATACTCTCTACAGATCACAACAACAGCTTTATAATATCTCTGATCATGGCGCACATTCTCTCCCACATTGTAGGGTCCTGAATTATAATTGAAAACGAGTAAAGTTGAGTTGAGTTGATCGAGACGAGTAGAGTAGGTACTAATGGAAAAAGAGCCTGAACAATAAAGAGAGAGAGATGGAGAGAATAGTTTAGTTTGTTTTTATATTGTTTCAGTTAGTTTTACCATTGGTTTTCAACCCTTTTCTTTAAATTTATTTTTTTTTTATCAGTCAGTAGCTTTAGTGTAGTTATTTACTAGTTTTTACTTCAGCAGGGTTAGCTTAGTTTGTTTTTTAGCACATTAGTAGATTTACCATAGTTTACTTTAGGGTAGGTTAGACAAGTCTTACCATAGTTTTCTTTTGGTGTTTTATTACACATCTGGTCAATGATGCAGAGAAAATAAATGGTTCATTACATTGTGTCATTGTAGACAGTAAGCGTACAGGCTACACACGGTACTCAAAAAATGAACCTATTTGTACATGATAAACAATAAACTTTACTATGAAATGTTTTGGATTAATGTTTTGTTTATTTAGTTCACATTCATGAGAAGACAGAATTTAAATTAGTATTTGACTTTCAGCGTTACATTAAACGGACATTGTGTAAGATTATGTGAGGTTTACCCCCTTGCAGTGGTGCGAGGAGTATCGTCTGACGCGTTGCCGTTTAACCGTGTAACTGTGACTACTGAAGCTGCAGAGAGTCAGAAATGTAAAAATGTAAACATCTTGCTAAAGTTAGTGTCACGTCAGGTGTTGAAGTACAGAACGATATATAATTCTGTGTATATATACACAGTTGTCCTTTATGTATTCATAGAAGAAAAACAGCTGTCAGTAAAATAAGTTGAAATTAACAAAAGTAATAAATACAAATTTTGTAAAAAAAATATGACATTGTTTTCTAACTCTGGATTAATAAAAATATGTAAATAAATACAAATAATATACGTTACATTTCTCAATTATTTTGTTAAACTACCCTTTGACACAATCACTACAATCCTGTGTTTTCCGCATCTCTCGAACTTCTGCACCTGTTGAGGTTATTTCCCCGACTGCTCATCAGCAAGCAGATTTATTAGTCCTGAACCTTTTCTTTAAATTATTTTTTCCACTCTGTTAAATTAAAAGCAATGTTTTAATTAACTAAAATTATAATTTAGCAAACTTTTTATTATTGAGTGATTATTGTAAGCAACATGCATTTTATTATTTTCTGTAAACTACAAAACACAATACCAAAGCACAAATAGTTTCCTCTGAGGTGTCGATTTCAAACGTCTCTAACGGCAGTGATTCAGGTGGACGCTCCATGTCCCAACAGGACAAAAACCAAATCCGGGGAATAAACAGAATAGAATTCCTTTTATAGTCATTATGGACATGTACAAGGATAGTCAGAACATCTCCACTGACAATGTAGAAATATACAATATAAACAGAAATAAAATTTGAAAAAACTTGAAAAATTTAAAATATATATATATTACATATTGCACTGTAAATCTTATTTCAAAATATATAAGACATATGATCAGCTTTCATTAATTTATTGTGTAATATATCACATTATATACGGTAAAATTTAAATGTATTTACAATATAAAAGTAAAAATCTGGTTCTCAGTCAATTTGAAATACAACACAAACAAATAATACCAATGATAAACTGCAGTCACAATAATGGCTCAAGTACAATAATAAGTTTAAATCCAGTGTTTTTCACCTTTGAATAAGGCTGCAGGTCTGCTGCTATAAATCGCTCTACAGCGTTATAGTTTCATGCGAGTGCAGGTCTGTGGAGGTTTAAATTATATTCACTGTCCCTCAGTTTGACAACTCAATAATCCAATGTGCCCAACAACACACATCTTTTCACAGCTCAGTGCACTACATGGCTCAACATGCGCCTTTTTTATAACAATGTTTATTTATTTATGTGATATTTACAGGGAATTAATGCGTCGTGCAAATCTGTCCTTCAACAAAACCATGTCATAAAAATAGAAGTCTGCCTGAAAAAGAGTTGGGATGAAGAAAACCATGTAATGTAAACATAAATATCAATATTTTTCTTTATGGTTAACCATTTGCTGATAGATTTAATAACGTTTCATGTTACGCTGTTTTATCAAGTAAAGTGGGCGACGTAATGATCCGAAATCATCAGTTTTTAGGGCTAAAAGTTAAAGTTGGGTCTGTTCTAACTCACCCACCTCCCCTATTACTACCCCCATTAATTTCCCCAGAGGGACCATCCCAAAGCTATTAATAAAGTATATTCTATCTAAAAAAAAAATCAGATTTTTTTTTTTGGGGGGGTTGGATTTAAGGATGATTTAAGCATTTTTAAAAGTTATTATAAGCCATATACTTTAATAAGTTTGTAGCTTACGTTTTACACAACATAGAAATATAAAACAGTTGAAACCACCATGCACAAAAATAGCAGAAGACTCAGTTGACACTACGGCTGCATAATTAGTCAGACAATTAAATTAACCTGATTGTAAACTATAAATATTTTAAAATGCTCTGCTGCCTTGTCCCTTATCCCACACTGTTTGCCAACGCATGGCCAAGCCTTTCTTAAGCTGCCTAAATAAGAAGCGCACACCTTTTACAGTCAGCAGCTAGTTGGGCTGACGAGCAATTCATGTTGCAAATGAGAAATACAGCAGTGATCTGAAAATAATGAGAGACGGGGCGAGGAGCTACAGTAGGGCTTCAACAATTAGTCGAAAATGGAATTAAATTATTGTTTACTAAATTATAGTTATTAAAAACACCATCAGGAACACCATAAAGCCGAAGGTTCAGACGTCTGCTGTACCTGACGTAACTTCTTGATGACAGAATTCAAGTGATTTCTTCAGGCCCTCAATTTGAACAGTGTTGTGTTGGAAGAGCCTGATCTGTTTGGTCAACTCGTTCATCAATCTTATGGGTGACCACGGAGAAGATTTTGTTTTTCTCTTGTCGTATCAGCTTCCATGCTCTTCAGTTCCGGCAAAGTTTTGCTTTTTGGTTCAGACATGTTGATTCCTTTTGCTTCAGCATGTCAAGCCAATTGGTAGCGATAAAACCCATTGTTTGGATATTAGACACTTCAGTTGATCAAAGGACTTGTAGATCCATTTGTCTTGCTTCTTCATACAAATACGGTATTTTGTTGGGGACAAAGAATGTTTTCTGAGAGATTATGCTGCTAAATTTGGCTCTGCCGTTAACGTATGACGAAGCTTGCCGCCATCTTGGCTTCCTGTCTTTGCTCACTATTTGCCTATGAGCTTCAGATGGACTCTTTAGAAACCTACGGGTGACATCACGGAGGCTCCGACCATTTCTTATATACCGTCTGTGGTGTCGACGCCACTGTTCACCCAGCGCACTGACCCAGGAGAACAGACATTAATCCTGTCGACCAAATCACGCTTGCTGCTGGAATGCTGCAGTTCCGAATGCCTGTGTGTGTGGGTGGAAGCATGTGTGTTTATCCCAGACGGCTCAGGAATACAGAAGTGGATGTGTTAGGCTGAGCTGTGTGGCATGCAGTCAGAGAGCCCAGCATGTGGTCAGCTGGGTGTATTTTCAGAAATCCTGTGGCCACTACGAGGCCGTCTTGTCTTCCTTTGTATCTTGCTTGCAGTCTGACCTGTGAGTAAATAAATGTTTATGCACAGTTAAAAAATAAACAGACATGGAAGAGGCCTGAATCATAGCAGCAGTGTGTCTGCATGACTAAAAAAAAAACTTCATCGCCACCATTTCTTTACATTTATCATCATTTATGGGATTAAATCAGTTTGCAGCTTATTCCAGATAAACTATTCATTTCAGTTCTTTATATATTTTCTTTCATTTCTAAGAAATTCAACACGATTTCTTTCAAAACTGAGCATAAAATTTTCCACACAGCCAACTCTGAAGTTGCAGGTGGGAATTTTGTATCTTGTTTTTGCCCCACTGTGATTGAACAGTGACAAATCCGTCCCATATCAAACTGCCAGAGGGCAGCATGCTTTGTTTTCTCCTGCTGAAGTAAACTCATCACTTTTAAACCCATCCATTTCAAAATTTAAATTCAGCATAAAGAGGGGCGTGTCCTTTTGATATCCAATATTCATGGAAAGATGACCAACGTGGGTTTTAGCTGGCTAACAGTTAACTCCATCTCTTTGCCCAATTTTGTATTTTCGGGAGTAACAGCATGTCTGACGCTGCCAATATGGACTGTAGAAACCACCTAACAAGCTTCCCTTTTGTTTTTAAAAACTTGCTTGGAGGCTCCGTCCATCTTTTAGATACAAAATAAATATCAAAGCTGCATATTTTTTAAAGTTGGAGTGGGGCTTTTTTAGTTTTAGCATTCTAGGAGGATATTTGTGTGTGCACGTGACTAAAACCAATTTAACTACTTAAAATGTACAAATATACATTTCTGGCATTCAGAAACAAATTGGTGACCAATATGCCCACCTTTCTTTCCAAGGACACTCAAAAGCCACCATCTATAGATTCTGTCAGTGTCTTGATCTGTTCACGATCAACAATGCGAGCAGCAGCAACCACAGACACTGTTCAGAGAGGTGTACTGATTTCCCTCCCTGTACATCTGTACATTTGATGAGGGACCACAGGTTCTCTGTGGAATTAAGATCAGGTGAACAAGGAGGCCATTTCATTATTTTTTTTCTTTTAGACCTTTTCTGGCCAGTCACCCAGTGGAATATTTGGATGAGTGTGATTGAGCAATGTCTTGCATGAAAATCATGTTTTTCTTGACCGATGCTGACTTCTTCCTGCACTGCTTGAAGGTGTCTTCCAGAAACTGGCAAGAAACTAAGTTAATTATTTTAGGAATGTAATATAACTTTTTTTTAAACTATTCTCTAAAATGGAATTATTAACTGAGACCAGATGTGTTTGGCAGCCAGTGAGTTAACCATGGACATGGTAAATGGTAAATGGACTTGTACTTATACAGCACTTTTCCAGTCATGTTGACCGCTCAAAGCGCTTTGCAATACATAGTAGACGACAACCCTAAAACCAAAACGGGAAAGTCGGACACAGCTAAAATAAAAAAAAAAAACCTAGAATTTTGGCATTTTCGAAGCAGACCGCCACAATTCTGTTGGGAGATTTTGGGGGAATTGACATAAATCTTGCTGTTTACCCTTTAAACGAAGAAAAAAAACCCTGAAGTATCATAAAAATTATCGGACACCGGCATTGTTTAGCCTGCGTTCATGTAATTGGTCAGTAAATTAACTCCTCTGCTCATTTGGTTGCATTTTTCAACTTTCTTGTGTCGCATCGCAAGGCCCTGTGTGCACGCGTACATGGGTGAAGGCAACATTTCACATGCATGAATGTCGCCCGTTGTGCAACCGTGCAACTGTAGTTCAGAGGTAATATTCCGTATTCTCCAACCAGTGTAATTAATTTCTTCTGACCTCTGATATGTCTAAATAACTAGATGTGTTGAGTTTATGCCATGTGATTGGTTAGATATCAGTTATACCAGCAGGTGGAGAGGTGGACATTGTGTGCATATGTTTCTGAACAGAAATGATTATGCACAGTTTTCATCCTGCACTTAAAGCATTTTACTGTTGAACTTCCAGCCTATTTACTGGCATCAGTAGGTTAGAAACAGCTTTTTCTCAGAGACATAACAGACTATGTGTTGTGCTTTATTATGTGAAGAGAAAGGCTCTCTGTGGTTGTTGAACTGCAGCATTGTTTTCACTAAAGGAAGCAAAAATCTCGTTCTGCTTCCCCCGCAGATGTTCATTTTTACATGCAAGTCATTTTTATTGTAAGACATGAACAATGAAAATCTGGATTTTATCAAAGATTTTTTTTAACAGTTTTCCACCTTTTCTACAGCAGACATGTTTGTAGATTTAGATTTCATTCTTTATAATGTAGTAAATTTGTAGATGAAAATGAGATCATGTGAATCACATGAGTTTTGAGTGTAGATTTAGTCTGGTTTCAGAATTTCAGACTCTATTGTGCAGTGAAATCTGAGAAAGTTTTAGTCCAGACAGCCTCAACTCAAGTACCGGAGCTTATCTCCCATCTTGCTATGGGAACACAAGCTGACATCTGGCTACAAGGAACAAAAAGCCATTCTGCTCCCAGTTCAGGAGCTCCATCCAGGACACAAACCACAGAACGGCATACTGGCTATTTCATGTGCTAAACATTTTTGGGCAACATTTGATACAAGGCATATTTAATTATGAAGTAGCCTAATTGTATAACCAAACCCTGCATACGATAATACCTAAATGTGAAGCTCCAATCCATCCAAATCATGCAGCTTTCTGTAAACCTAGATCCAAAGAAGGTGCTGAAAGACGAAAGCTGCCTGAATGAGTCTGTGAGTAAAGACAGATCTTCTTCAGTGGCTGCAGTTTTCTGGACTAATGTCCGCTTTTGGTCTGGATATGATGATCTCCAAGTCCATCCAAGTCCAACACAGAGTGACACACTATTGCTTCTGAGAAGCTCAGGGTGAATGATAGAAGAGATACTTTTTATTTCCCTTGTATTGATTATTGATTGGCAGAAAACTTCCCAGGATGCTTCACTAATTACAGCTGGGATTTCTCTATCTAACTCAAAGATCTGCTGCAGAGATGATTGAGCATGTGCTTCTTCCAGACATGTGCAATGGGCATTGCTTCAGCACTGACATAGTCAGAGCTGAACTGGTATGTTGAAGCTCCAGTAAAACTCCTAAGTGGAAACCTATGGGAGGGACAGACATGTTGGTCTGCTGAAGACGACAGCTTTGGTATGACTTCAGCACATCCGAGTTCATTCACAGGAAATAAGTGATAAATGCGAGTGACACATTATTTTCTGTGTTAATGTTTTGTTGCGAGAAGTTGAGCTTGTTGATGAAATCTACCATTTGGAACTTGCAGAAGCGCTTGTGACCCTGCTTGTCCTTTTAAGAGGCTTGTTTCAGTTCATCAGAGGGAAGAAATTACATCAGATTGAGTGTGAAGAAATTGAATTAATAAGAAGGAAAAATGGTAACAGTACCAATGCCTGAAACCACAGGAAAGACTAAACGTCCAGATCAGCTGGCTGTCACCCTGCAGGAGATGGTCTGAGCCAGCAGCAGGGATCTTTTTATCATCATTATCTGCTGGATAAACTCCAGAGCCCTGAGGGAAACTTCCCCGTCTGTGAAACAAATAAAAGGACGCTGTAACTTTTTATGTTTTATGCTATAATTAAAGAAAGAAATTACAGCAAGTAAGCCTGCTGGGTGGACAGGGACAGTTTTTGTCCATCTGGGTGATCCAGAACTCAGAAAAACCACCTGAAACTGTTTCAGTAGTGAGATATATGAAAACACCAGCTTCATTAGGATCCCGTGTCTCAAATTGGGTTATAATGATTTCAAACTGCAGTTTTCCTGCATGTTAACCATTCCTACCCACATGTCAAGTTCAGTTCACAGTCTCAGAGGCCAAACTCATGGCGAAAGCAACAAAGGAAGAATAATGCGCGGACGGGACATTTCTTTACTTTAATCCATTTATTGTACTGACATCTTACCAAAACCCCCCAGAATGAGTAAAACTGCCTTCTTATATAGCCCAGCTTTATTGGACTATACCATCCACCCAGGTTTACCCAACAGCTATATACAAAGAAATAACAAGA
>JBAMHX010000001.1:33879125-33890470 GCA_037177515.1 Pseudomugil tenellus
ACATCCCATGATGCACTGAGGACTTCCAATTATTATCTCTGCTGCTTATTTTACATGTATTGGACAGTACTGGCATCTCCTTTTTTGTAGGTTTTATTTCTAATTTCCTCCTTTTTTTGCAGGTCTTACTTCTTATTTTCCTTTATCCACAGGTCTTCCTGGATAGCAGCTGCAATGTATATTAATCTGTCTTTTCTCTCCTCTCTGACCCCAGCGAGTCAAGGCTGATGGCTGCCTTATATGAGCCGGGTTGTGCTGAAGGTTTTGCCTCCCTGTTCAAAGGGAGTTTTCCTTCCCACTGTCGCCTCATGTTTGCTCAGGATGGGAGATTGCATCGAATCTTGATCAAAGTCAAGATTCAATGCAATCTAGCTGGTTCCTTATATACGGCTATTTAATGGAATTTGCCGATCTCTATGAAGCGCCTTGAGACTACATTGTTGTGAAATGGCGCTATACAAATAAAGTTGAATTGAATTGAATCTTGAGTTGTTATTTTGTACACAGAGAAACAAACAGAATAACGCCAGCAAAAACATTACCTCCTTGGTGGAATCCCCATAATAAACTGGGGGACTCTGTGGCTTAGTGGAGGTCTGCGCTATCAGAGTTTTTTTCTAGTTACCTCCGCCAAGGGGGTAATGTTTTTGCTGGCATTTATCTGTATGTCTGTTGTTTGTTTGTCTGTGTACAACATAAGTCAAAAAGTTGGGGGCAGATTCTCATGAAATATTTAGGATATGTTCAGAATGGAAAGATGAAGAAGTGGTTACATTTTGGAGGTGATCTGGATCACTGTTTGGATCCAGGACTGTTTTGAAGGATTCTTTAACAGTGCGAGATCGCTATTCAAGTTATTTCAGCTGATGCCTCCTACAGGCCGTTTCTGTGTGCTGCTTTTCATTCTGACAAAGATCATACGTGACTTAGGTCTGAGAGATGTACCACCCTAAAAAAAAGCCCAAACATCTTTAAGTCATTCCCTAGATATCCTCGATTTGATTTGATTTTAGCTGGTGGCTGATTTTTAAAATATTAAATAATTTTCTTACAGCACAATGGCCGACACAATTATTAGACTTGTCTATTCTACAATGTTTTTTATTCATTAAATTTTGCACACTAAATTTTATTTCAAAACATGTGGGACATATAAGCAGCTTTCATTAATTTCTTACGTAGTATATCACATAAGGCACTTACAATCAAATTCAAATGTATTTACAATATAAAAGTAAAAATCTTGTTCTCAGTCAAGTTAAAAAAGAACACAAACAAATAATACCAATAATAACAAATTGCAGTCACAATTTGTAACACTCAGTTGTTCTTGAAGTCCAGACATTTGTTGTTAAGGCAAGTAACTAAACCCACCAAACTTTTTCTTTAACATCTTCATATAAGGAAGGCAACACTTTTGTCGTAAGATGTGACCTGCTAGGCATACTGTATCATATTTATTAATATGCTAATAAAATGTGTAAATTTTTCACCACTGAATAAGCCTGCAGTTCTGCTGCACTCCTAACAATGGCAAACATTGTTGAACTGAAGCTACATGCTTGTCGACTAGTGATGGGCGTTCGATTAAAGTGTCTTAATCGATCATCATTAAAATTAACGATCGATTATCGATTAATCATTTATATTTTGTTTAAAATTCAAGTGTTCATGGGGTTTATTAAAATGTTGCGACGCACAATGCGATGACGTCACATGCGCAACCCTTGTTTACAACATGGATGCCCTCAAAACTCTGTTAGCTTTATCTATTGTCCAGGCGTTTCGTGTTAATGATTACACGCACAAATACTACGGCACATAGATGTCCTCCATCCTCCCGGAGGAATCGCCGGTTTATGTCCTCACATAGAAGGACTACTGTCTACTGTCATGCGATCACCGGTCGATGTTGTCATAAAAGTTGCTGCACACTGTAGCTACTACTGAGCTGATGAGGGTTTGATATAGTCATAAATGTGCTTTACAGCGAGCTTCTGCGGACAGGTGTGGATGGAGTTTTATTTAAAAAAAAAAAAAAAAAAGAGGTGGTGTGGATGCGTTTTTTTCTACTAACAGGAAGGGGTAAGATATGCAGAAATCTGGCTGGTGTTCAGGAAGTAGCGGCGCTTCGGATGAAGCCAAATGTCACAAACTTTCCCAATGAACTTGCAGGTCCGTTGGGTAATTGTTTCTGTCGGTTGTGCATCACAGCTCCTCCGTACTAACACAGAGTTGATGCAGGTTAAGACAGAGAGCAGGAGGCGCCGCCACTAACCAGGTTGGATGTACATTGTTTAAGTGGTTCATCACTTGTGTTGTGGAAGACTTGTACTTGAATACAGCTTTGCAGTGCTGACAGTGAACAGAATCTTTTTTTTTTTTTTTTATTAAAATGGTACAACGCCGCACTTCGCCGTGACCTGTTTATGATCAGATTACTTTAGATACACGGAGACTCGCAGGTAACCGTAGGCTTGTGGAGTTATTTTTAAAACACTGCCCTCATGTGGTAAGGAGTTGAATTATTCCCACATAGGAAAAATCCATAGCTTTCCATCAAGACTGACTACGTAACAGGCCTTTCATTAGTTTAATCGATTTAGAAAAAATGTCATCGACTAAAATCTTAATCAATAATAATTAATTATGCCCATCCCTAATGTCGACTCATTAATTTCTCAACATTAATAAACTTACCTGTCGGCAAACTTCACTTAGTCTATGGATGTAACGTAACCCTTGGTGAAAAGACAGCCTGTGGTGTTGAATGGAGTCACAGTACCGTTTAGTGGACAAACCTCGCAATTACATCACTCTGCACCACTACGGCACTATGAGATATGAAGAAAAAATCATCGTTTGTCTATAATTGGAAAAATTGGCGCCGATTATAGATATTTTTAAAAAGCTAATATCAGCCGATTTAATCGGCTCACCGATTAATCGGTCAAGCTCTACTCTTAATACTGTGCTTTGTACATCTTTGAAGAGAAAAAGTTGGAGTTTCTACATTCATCATGTTTTTATTTTACTGGTTTGACAAGTTGAGACTAGACGTGACTAGATGTGATGTGAAACATGACATAAGATAGGTTTGGCTTCCCTGATTAACAATTGTTGATCTTACCCCAGAGAGGAACACCCAGGTGGGCAGAGCACAGCGATGACACGCCCCCTCAGTTGATCACCATGTGACTGCAATTCAATGATCATCACATCACCCCCTCGCCTGCGGAACGACAACAATGTAGATTTAGCCTGAAAATTTATGCAGGGGTCAGAAATGTCTGGTGTTTACAGAACGACCAGAAAAACTGGGAAGCAAAACTCAACATAACCTGAAGTTATGCATACTTATATAGAGGATAGTATGTATTTACTCCACTGACATGAAGTTTATAGAGGATAGTTGTTAGTTACCCTGACATGAAGCTTTATCAAGGATAAACATTTCTACCCCACTGACCTGAAATTTTATTGAGGGTATTCATTATTTACTCCCTGACCTGAAGTTACATAGCAAATAGTCGTTATATAGCAAACTAGATTGAAGCTAAACAGATGATAGTGTTTATTTACTGACCTGTAATTCTTTAGAGGATAGTCGTAATTTACCGCACATACTTGAAGTTATAAAGAGAAATGTAGTTTTTTACCCCACTGACCATAATTTTTTGTCATTATTTACCCCACTGATCTAAAGTTGTTTACTGGATAGTCATTATATACCCCAACAATAGACATTATTTACCCCACTGACCTGAAATAGCCAGTTATTTACCTCCCCCACCACAAATCTTCTAGATAGCTGTTAATTACCCCACTGACTTAAAGCTATATACAGGATAGTCATAATTTACCCTACATACCTGAATCTATAAAGATGATCTGATAATATTTAGCGGATTGTCGTTATATAACACACTAACTTGAAGCTACACAAAGGACAGTGTTTATTTACTCCACTGAGCTGAACTTTTTCAGATAGTCATTATTTTGCCCATTGACCTGAAGCTATATTACGACTTGAGTATTAGGGCCACACGGAAGAACATTTTTTCTTTCTCTCCCTACCTCACTTCGTGAATAAAGTCGAAATGACGAGAATAAAGTCAAAAGAACGTGAATAAAGACGAAATACAGTTTCAAGAATAAAGTCGAAATGCAGTTTTAAGAAAAAAAATCGAAATGACGAGAATAAAATCAGTGGCAGTTTTCAGAATAAAGTTGATTTCGAGTGTCAGATTAATGTGAACCAGCTTTAGGGCTACTCTATAAAACACAATGTCTAGTGTGGATGAGTTAGTAACCTTGTACTTTAGAGTGGGCTTCAGCAACAAGGAAATTCTTTCCCTCTTAGCACATAAACACAGCATTATAATAAGTATTCGTCTTTTAAAGAGACTGTATTTCCACTTTATTCTTGTCATTTCGACTTTAGTCTGACATGTCGTTATATAGAAGATAGTCATTATACACCCCACTGACTTGAAGCTATACAGAGGATAGTATTTTTTTTACCCTACTGACTAGAAATTTTATTTTATCATTGACATGAGGCCTGTACTACGAAGTTGGATTTTCACTTATCGAGGTAACTTCAGGTATTACTTAGGGATTTTCTTTACTGCGAAGCTGGCTTACTTTTGATCGACCTGTATTACTGCAGCAAAAGATGCTGAACGGCTAACCTGCTCCAGAGCAGGCTAGGTTCTGGGATAAGAGATCAGCGAGTATAAAAGCACCACCTCGTGACCAATCCGATCTCATAAAATAAATTTTAGAGGATCCAGTTGACTATGCTGCCCAGATAGTGACAGTAGAGCTTAAGAGAGCAAGAGTCTTCAGGGGCAGATCCAACCTGTTAGACTGTCCTGAAGACATACTGTACCAAGAGTAGGCTACAGATTTTCATCAGATAGGCTGAGATACATATGTCAGCTGTTCGAGCATCTGTATCAAACGTGACCCATCGTAGTCATGTGCTTACTGTCCCGCAGACAGTGTGCATTGAGGTTTCATCCACACAACAGACACAGTAATAAAGCCGTGTTGCTCTGAATTATATCTTTATATTTGTTCTTTACTTGCTCCCAAATCCTTTTAGCTCCACTGGGGTTGCTTCTGAAACAGATGTTCATAATGGTGGGTACTTGTTTCCATAAAAGGCATAAATACAGTGAGTTATAGAACAACTATCATTGCAGTCATGGTGGAGGAATTGATATAAATAACGCGTTAAAATGGGAGAGGATCATTTAAACAACTGGGAAAGACGACGTAGCATTCCTAGTTAAGTTGTCGAAGTAATTCAGTAATTTACAGTGAGTTTATATTCCATTCATCCATCCATTTTCTACCGCTTATTCCCGAACAGGGTCGCGGGGCGGCTGGAGCTGACATAGGGCGAGAGGCGGGGTACACTCCGGACAGGTTGCCAGTCTATCACAGGGCCACACACAGATAAACTGAGTTTATATTACATTACAGTCATTTAGCGTATTGTCCCATTAATTAATATTGAATGATCTGGCGAACTTCTGCATTAATGGAGACGGTTATTTTCTTCCGGCATTCTGTCCTGGCCTTTGCTGCAGCAAGACTGTTGCATTTTGCCTGAATTATATTTTTAAATTTCTTGTATTTTTGGAGAATGATAGTCTGCTCCTCCATGGTAAAATATGCTGCTCTTGTTTTGTCTATGTTTGCAATTGGTCAGAACCCCCGAGCACCGCCTCTATGTGAACGCACATTTATTTTAAGTGGAAAGGTCTGGGTTGAGTTTGCAAGTTGATAACCTGCTTCACAGTAAAGCTAATCCCAGTTCGTCAATGTTTGGCTAGGTCAATCCAGAGAACTGAGATAAGTCCGGGCTGTGTTAATCCCGCTTCGTAGTACAGGCCTCTGAAGTTATATAGGAAATAGTCATTATTTACTCCACTAACAAGAAGTTTGTTAGATGAGGGTTATGTACCCCCTTGACCTGAAATTATTTGGGGGACAGTCATTTGTTACCATACCAACCTTAAGTTATATAAAAGGTAGTTGTTATTTAGCCTACTGACCTAAAGTATTATAGAGGATAGTTATAATTTCCCCCCACTAACCTGATGTCTTATCGATAGACATTATTTACCCCATTGACCTTAAGTTATTTAGCAGATAGTCATTTTTTACCCCATTAACTTGAGGTTTTATAGACAAGAGTCATTATTCACCCCATTCATCAGAATTTATACAGAGGATAGTTGTTATTTACTCAACAGACTTAGAGTCATATATAGGACACTAGAAGTTTCCTGTCCTGGTATTTAGAGGGCACAGGTATTATTTACCTTACTGACCTGAAATTTTAGGTCACATTTCTCCCATTGGACCTGTCAGGTCCAAAGGTAGTGCAGCGGAACGAACTCTTTTTTTTTTTTTAATAAAACTTTGCGTAGTAAACTTTTTACGCAAATTTAAAGCCTGTTTGTTGAGTAAACAGGCTTTATAAATGAGGCCCAAGATCCTTCCACAGTCTATTGTCGGCATTTCTTGGTTTCTTACTTCCGTCAAGGGGGGTATGTTTTAGCCAGCATTGGACATGTAATAGACATGAATTGTATTAAACACATTTAATGAGCACCAAATTGTAGCTAGGTTCATGGAGAATTGGAACTATGTCAATGCATGTCACATATCTTCAATAGTTACATTAGCAGAAAATGGTTTACATCTAATAACTTTTCAACTAATAATAATGATAACAACTTCATTCCAAAACCTAAGGCTATGTTTTAATGTTCAACAAATATAATAGAGTAGATAAAATCAATATAGGACTGTTCTTTTATTGGGAATCGTTGGCGGAGTTCTGTGCTCTCTGAGTGCTTTTCTAGTTAATCACCATTGATTTGAAGTCATATATAGTCATTATTTACCCCTTTGACCTGAGGTCTGTGCTATAAAGCTGGATATTCTCTTAACCAGGTGACTTTTAATTTTTTTTGTCCTACCACACTTGTTCTGGATGTGAGCTAGTGTGACTTGAGTTGAGTACCTGGGAATCCACACAGTCCCGCTGACTGGCAGCAGAGCGAAGGCTTGCAGCTGAGTGGTTGTAGGCTTAGGTTTCTCAATTTCTGGATGGCACTGGGGGTTGCTGTAGTTCTCTTGGTCCTGGGTTCTACTCGCCTCTTTCTGATCGGAGGCAAACGGCATGTCTCTCCAGCTGTGTAATGAGCCATTGTCTCCTGTGCTGGAAGAGTCGGACTGGGCCATGCCCAGGGAGCAGCTGGAGGATATGGAGCAGTAGTCTGTCAGTGAGTCTTGGTGCTGGATGATTTGAGTCCCTGCTTCCTCACTGTAAATCATTGTCAGCTCCCCATTCGTCCCATCCTGCTTCTCTATGTGTTTAGCAGTGTTGACACCACCTTCCCCTACCACAGAGGCGCAGGGGGGATGATGGACGCTGAAGACGTCCCGTAGAGGACTTCTGTCTCCACAGCTGAAACCACAACAAGATCTTAAAAGACAGTTTCAGAGTTTACATTTTTCAGTTTTTCTTTTGTTAAGTATTTCCACAACCATTCAGGTAACTTTATGTAAACAGTGACAAGTTTTTGTCCTTTTCCCCATTACATTCATTTAAAAAAGTAAAGATGATAACGTTTGGTTTTATTAAAATATCAAGTATCATATATGCAGATAAAATGGTCTCTTTCAGAAATACATCATTTCCATCTTCTGCATCACCAATTTTGATAAACAAATTGTTGAATCTGAATATCAAGAGTGTTGTGAAAATAATAAGGGAAATCATAAAGCAATAAGAGAACTTAAGAAAACAACAGAACATTTAAACTTCTGTAGCCATAATGGGGCATTTTTCATTCCCTAGTTCATGTTACATTTAAAATAAAGTCTGTCCTAATTGGTTTTATGTTCAACTTGCCCAAATTCTTTCGAATCTGTCTGTCTACCTTAAGACTCAGAGACAATGTTAAATTTTCTACTACAGATATATTGTGCTGTCACATTTAGAATTGCCATTGTTGCTCTCCTAATCCAAGTGTTGGGATGCTCGTTTATGCTGCTGCCATTATGGAGTTTTAGAGGTTGTAAAGGGGCCATATTATGCAAAATGGACTTTTATGAGCTTTTAACCTTCAATTAGTGTCAAATGTACCGTAAAACGATCGCAGAAGTAGTTTTATTTTGCATCTATGCATTTTTGTAGTTTTATCATTTTAAATAGAAGAGTGCAGCTTAAGCAGAGCAAACGGCTGACTCCACCGCTCCAAAGCGGCACAGAGGAGATATACCCCTCACCTGCCTAAAATCCTGTTAAAAAAGTTTCATTTACTAAATTAATTATTATATTTTAATTTATTATTACTTTTTTATGTGTAAAACTATATATTTTTATAACTTAAAATATTTTTAAACTTCACACATGGAAGTAATTGTTCAGATTTTTTATATCAATTTAGGTGAATCTTACTTAATTTATTCAGATTTTTATTTTATTCCTGTAGTTTGAAAGCATGCAGGCTCACCTGTATGTGGCGCAGAGCTCATAGGACGTGGCGTGGAAAAGCAGTAAAACGTTGCAATCGTCTAGCATCCACACCAGTTCTTCTCCCCACAGACTGACACTGGTTACTATTGATATGATGGAAGACGGCGGGCTGTAGGGTTCGAGTCGTCGGACTGGATCCAGACTTAATGAGTCAATGATGAGCACACCGGGACCGTTGCAAAACCACAGCTGGTGAAGACAGGTCAACTGTTAGCTAGACAAGGACAGTATTCACCATCTTCGTTCCTGCCTGTCCACTTGCTCACCTGAGAGCCACTTCTGACCAGAACCATGCTCCGGACTGGATAGGGTCTCTGTCTCGGGTCAGAGTCCTTCAGACCGAATGTGGTCTTGTTTAGTGTATGTGAACACAGGTAGGTTTCCCCCTCCACAGGTAGCTCCTCCACCACGCTGTAGACTGCCACCAGGCCATCCGACATGCCCGCAAACACTCTGTCCAGGTTCTGTTGAGACAAAAATGTGAACTGAGCCAAACTAAATATGTTATGGTGTGGGTGTTTTTGTGTTGCTTTCCCTGTTTTATTTTGTGGAGTTTCCTGTTTTGGTTTGGTTGTTAGTTGACCTTTGCCTCATTAGGATATTATGTTCACCTGTTTTTCATTTTGGTTCATTCTGTTAGACGGACCTCTGGGACATTTTGACGTAATTACATAGCAACGAAACCCTCCATCTTAGCGTGGTGGAAGCAGACCCTAGCAACACTACAGAGGAGACATGGTAAAATCATGTTTGTGGTCGGCTGCACATCTAATTTTTTAAAAAACAAGCGGTTCAAGACCAAGTACCATCGTATACCCTTAAGTGGAGTCAGGAGAGATAAGTGGATGAGCGCCATCAACAGATGTCAAATACGAATGGACAGAATGGTGATGGTTAAAAAGTTGTGGCAACCGAAGTCGAACTATACCTACATCTTTGGCCTATATTTTACACCCGGTTCTATACATAATAATATATGAACTTAATAATAACATTAGGGCTGCAAAGAACCCAAGACCTCTTAATTACGTGTCAGACTGGCTGTATTTAGGCTAACTGATAGCTAGCCTAAATGCATTCAGAGCACCATAAACAATGGACATGATTGTCTTTTAACCTCGCTTTCTTTTTGCTTCTTGAGTTGTTTTTTTTTTTTTTGTTTTTTTTTTTTTAAATCTGGCTGTGCATTTTAGATGAACTCTGATCGGGGTATTCCACTTTTGGGCCTGCTAATGGATCGTACAACCATGTACTCTCTGGAAGACTTTAAGGACATTTTTCCAGCCCTACGTCCTACGGAAGCGTTTAGCCGTAACAACCATGAAAAAAAAATTGACCAGTTTCTCATTTTGACGAAAAACATATCTCGTTATAATGAAACAGATTTTTGATATAACTAGATATTAATCTCATTATATTAAGAAACTTTAATGAGAAGGTTTCTTGCTATAAAGAGACATGTTTCTCATTAAAAACAATGTTAATATAATTATATTTCCTCATCTAAGTGTTATAACGTGATATTTTTAACCGTAACATTGTTTCTCTAGGAACTTTTGATTCTGGTCTGGAGGGAACAGCAAGAAGATGAAGAGGGGTGTGTTTTAATAAGTCGAAATCTGTCGGAGGAATGAATTTCCACAAAGGAAAAAAGATAACTTTGTCACTCATTTTATTAACCTTGTTGAAACTAGGGTTAGGGTTACACATTACACTCGTTATAATGAGAAACCATCTTGTTAAAGTTTCTCGATGTAATGAGATTAATATCTTGTTATATTAAGAAACTGTCACATTATAATGAGATATGTTTTCTCCATGAAAATAACAAAAGCTAACTAATAGGGGTGGTGAAACTGAAGCCTCATGAAACACTGAGCAAGTGACACAAATGCCTGGAAATGAACCACTGTGTTAGAAGCATGAACACATAAAAATGGTTCCATCTGCTGGCTGTGGAGGTCTGCTGCACCAGAGGGAAGCATTGATAAGATTTCATCAGGGTACATCTGTAATTTCTGTCTTCTGAGAATTAAAAAAAAATATAGAAATTCTACTAGAAATTAATATCTGATTCTTTTTCAATATAAAGGACCAAAGGACTGATGGACAACATGGATTAAAGAACAGATTTATAGTGTAAATTTATATTTACCAAAACTGAAACAAACAAGACATCAGTGAGACGTGATCGCGGCTCCAACTGGTTGATGCTGCTGGTGATACACCAGCAACAAGAGGAGTTCCACTCAGCAACTTTATGAGAACAGGTTTAAAGCTGTTGCATTCAGGTGTAGTGGATGTTTATGCTGCACCATTCATATAATCACAACCACTTTTGATGCTGCCACCGTGTCAAAGTTGAATGAACCTAGAAACTGTCTACGGTAATCAATGATGTCCCCAGTCAGCCTATCCACAAGGTGCATGTCTTTGGATTGTGGAGAGAACCCACGCTAACACGGGAAGAACATGCAAACTCCACAAAGAAAGGCTACCGTCCGAGCCGGGGATCGAACCAGCAACCTCATTGCTGTGAGGCTACAGCGCATGTAAATGGCTTTGTGTTCTGAATCACTTTACCAAAACCAAAAGAGCTCCATCTGATGGCTGTGAGCATCTGATGCATCAGAAAGACAGCATTCACACTTCACACTTAATTCTTGTCTCATCTTAGAATATGTGTTTAATAAAAGATATAAAATCTACCATCTGAATGAATATTTATTTTCTGTTGTTCATATAAATAAAAAGGGGTGTTTGTTAACATTTGTTTAGG
>JBAMHX010000001.1:33890570-33907929 GCA_037177515.1 Pseudomugil tenellus
CCGCTCGCAAGGCACAGATGTGGCTGCAAGTGCAGATATAGTTTTGCCATCCTAATAAGCTGGGTACATCGATTTGTTTGTCCTCCGGTATTAGAGCGGGACTCCTCCTCCTTTCACTCGTAATCTCTAACAGCCTCTCAAACACTCTCTAAACTTATCAATATTTATATGTATATATAATAATCTGACTATATTTATACGTATGCTTTCTCTAAATCTATTCTCCAAATGTAATGTCTAAAAATCGCTAGACAAATCTCCTCCTATCATAAATCCACTATCTTCAAAGCGCTTGAAATCCCCTTTGAGTCATTGACAGATTGAAAAGTCCGACCCCTCCGAATTCCAGCGTGCTGCTCGATACACGCTAATGATGTAACAAGGCCTCGTTTGGTCTATCACGCGACTTTTGGCATGCTGACTCCTGCTCAGAAACAATGCTCGCAACATCCCATAGCGAGGTCTGATCCAGCACTTAGGCCGATGTCTGGGTGAAATACAGCAACTAAAGAACGTAAATCATTGGAACTTTTCTCATGATGCAGCTTCATGAGCAGCGTGAACCAGGTGGAGCTGCGGTCACGTCTCTCTCCCTACTGCAGAAGCTTTCCTGAACACACACATAACAAAATAAGTCCCCAGAGTTTACCAGAGAACAGATTCGGAGGTGTAGTCTTCTGAAAAAGGTCCAACCTGCTACTGAAAAATGTGGATCATGAGCTTTTATAATGTTTCATCCACCCAGAGGAGTTTTATGGTATTTATTTTGATGGAGGGAGATGAACATTCCTCTTCCTGACTGAAGGATATGTGAACCAGCTGAACCATGACCAGAATAATTCAGGATGACACTTTTGCCCCTGATCAAAGCAAAGGTGGAGGAGACCTCCAGGAGATGTGCATGACTTTCAGTTATGTTAGTTATCTGGAGGCAGAAACAGCTGATTGATCATGTGATCATTAATCAGGATGGAAAAAAGAGCTAATTTTACATTACCACTGTGTTATCAAATTTCATGTCAGATCTTGTGAGTAGCTGTCCAGGGATGTTAGCTGACCTGCTTTTGGCCGGGAATGTGGAGCATGCAGGTGATGACAGCCGGACAGGAGAAGTATTTCTGGGGTTGACTGAGTGGACACATGTCTTTCAGGCTGTAGACGAACACCTCCTGCTCCTATCACACAGACATGTTTACAGATCACATCTCTGTCAGTGTTACATGGTGATACCAGGTGGTGGTATCAGGTGGAGTTACCTCCGTGGCCATCCACAGAGAGTTGGGCATCTTCATCTGGCAGCTGATCCGACTGCCTGGACAGGGCATCCTCTTCACTTCGACTTGGCCCTTCTCCACATTCACAACGCTGTAGTTCCTAAAACATACACTCCATCAGTGACAGCAGAAGGTTGGTGGGTTCATCCCTTGATCTCCACACGTTTGAAACGTTTACATTTGTAACCTCTGGGTTTTTAATATTTAACTTTTCCACATTTTCTTTGTTTGGTAGAAATGTTTTAAATATGTATTGTTTAGGCCCATGTTATGCAAAATAAACTTTTATGAGCGTTTAACCTTGTATTGGTGTTAATTTAACCTTAAAATAATACCACACAAATTATATTTTTCATCCATGTGTTTTGTAGCTAGAGGGCTGAATTTACTAAGATCTCATGTTGCGCGTACTAATTAGCGTGTAGCATCTAGAATTTAGCGTGTGAGGCGGGGCCGTGATTAGTGATCCAACACTGTGCTGGTGTAAAGTGTTGGAGGCACGCCTATTTAAATGAGGATTTAGTGTGTCATGGTTTTCATGATGACAAGTTTACAAAACCGAGTAAAACAAAAGAAGCCAATAAAATTTCCAAAGAGCTACAGCAAATAAATCTGAAAAGCTCAAAGGAAAGCACTACACATTCACACCAGTTTTAATCATCTATAGACTGTTGCTAATCTGATCAGAAGTTTTTCTTCTATAATTAATATACTGAATACAAACTATTATCTTAACTTAGCTTTTTCATCACTCATAATTAAGTTGAAATGCTTACTGAAAACTTGCATTAAGTAAATCCTTATCTAACTCACCAATTTATGATTTTCTGTTGCATATCCAGCCGGAAGAAGGCAGAGTTTAGTAAAACCGCAGGTTTTATAAAGATAACAGTCGTAGCTTTAGCTCGTACACTTCCATTAGCTGGTTAGCCACCATTAGCTAGTAAGCTGTTTGCCACAGGCAGCTCGGAGTTTGATGACGGAGCCCTCTCAGCTCCACCTCTTTAACTTTTTGGATTTTCCGGTAATGACGACACACCAAAATGGCGACAGTGGGACCCGCCTATGAGCTTCAAATCAGTTGTTCAGAAACCTATGGGTGACGTCACGGACGTTTCGTCCATCTTTTATATACAGTCAATGATAGCATTTATATTTCAACCCATGTATAGTTCTTAGATCAGTTAAATGAATATTCAAAATTCACTTATCTGGTCATTGTCTGTCTGATTTCCTTGAATCATGATTTAGGCAAAAAACAAAGAACCTATGAAGTAGCGTTAGAGACTGATTGATTAAAGTGATGCATTATTTATCCATTGAGTCAGTCATTTAACTTCATATATGAAATCATAGGTTCCTTTTTAGCCTATAACTTAACAAAGATAGCTAGAAAATGAGAGATGATGCTCCCCAGGTGAACATTATTAATATTTCATAATAATATTTATTTATTTATTGCTCTAATTAATCATTCACAGTTGTGAAGAGAGGGACTGACCTGTCCTCCCCATCTCCATCCCAGAAGATGGCACTGGATCCCTGTAGCTGGGACAGGAAGAGCTGAGTGTGGTCATCGCAGGACATCAGGTACCTGAGGCAGGGGAAACTGGGCTCTTGCATCTGGCTTACACACAAAGCTGCCACCGGCCTCTGAACAAATACGCACACATGCACAGGTTTACATAAGCTACATTTTTACCTCAAACACACCAAGTCAAGTTGTGGCAGAATGTTCATGATCAAAACTGCTCTCACATCAAATATGATTAATCCAACCAAACAAAAACACAGATATTATTTCAGGTCACTTCCTGCATCCTGCATGACATCAACACCACAAAAGACTCAGTTGCACTCAAAATAAGTCAATTTCTATCCATTATTTGATATTTTCTATTAAATGAGCAAAAAGTGTGCAGACTGGCTGTCTTATGTTAGCACATTTTATCTTATTTGTAGAAATGTTTGTGATAAAACCTCTCATCATTTTGGAGCCACAAAACATATTTCATGAATTTTCGCAGTTGGTAATAAATTACTTTTCTTATTCCTAGGTTTATTCTGCTGTACTCAACTAGGGGCACCTTTGTTTAACTTTAGAATGACATCAGTTTAGGAGTCTTATGGTCGGACCTTTCAGCTAGATATTAATTAAGAGCAAGGTAATAAGGCTAATATATGAAATTTCCCCAACACTGTTTTGACCAATCATAAAGCAGATATGGCCTGCTGTGTAACCTCCTTAATAAAAACTTCAGATCGGGTTGGTTCGGTCTCACGGCGCGACTGGAAAAGCCTCTCCAACTGAACTACCGTTGCCACAAGTAAAAATCTCTGAAAATTCAATGCGTGTTCTCATTGATCTGGTCTCGATTGGTGACTTTCACCTCAACATATTGGTCCTGCGAGCCAAATTCTGGAAGTTCCTCGCCCAGCACGGGGGAATCGGTGCTGAAGACTGTGAACAGCCAGTGCCACATCAGTCCTGAGACATGAATTTGTGGTCAGGCCAGCGTTTATATCGGCCCTCCGTGTTGGAAGATTAACGGGATCTGAAGTCAGTGTGGACACCGATCGATGACGACTCAAATCAGGCGAGCATAGTTTTGCTCCTATTCAATACTATGACTACTCAGTAAATAGGCTACTGGATAAATAGTCTATAAAAAAAATATAATACCATGGTTTCCCAAACAAATGAACTTTTAATTTAATAAATTTTATTTGTAAAAATGATCAGGAAATGTTGGTAAACAAAGTGGTCCAATAATTTCTAATAATCTAATAATTAACGGTTTGTTAAGTGGTCAGCATGTCAGAGGTTAAATGTGAGGTCCAGCTGTGGGACTCACCTTTTCTGGTTTTGTGTCCCAGCACTCAGTCAGCAGGTTATGGAGGCTGTAGAATTGGACCTGCTCCAGACTGCCCAGAATCGGTCGAACACCTTTGGAGAGCTTCTTTGCTATCTGAACCTGGTGTTGTCCCAGAGCTGGCCTCTTTCCAGACAGCAGCTCGTACAGCACCATACCGTAAGAGAACATGTCTACCTTCAGGAGGTAATGAAGGAGAAAAAGCCTCAGTCACAGCTGGGTGGATGGATGGAGGTCTGCAGGTGCTTTAACAATAGTTTTACTGATTTTCCTAAATAACAAGCTGGAACAGATATTTGTGGGTTTTAATTCATTTAGTTGTGTAACAAATTAAATGCAAATATAGTACCTGCAATCATAAAAACTCATGAAGTGGTGCTACAATCGCCATCCTAGGAATACTGTGTATATATATATACACACAGACAGACAAAGATAGATAGATCTATCCATAGATATACATTGTACAGTCATTTAGCAGACACTTTTATCCAAAGCGACTTACATGTGGGACTCAGTTAATCTGCTCTGGTCTGAACGCACATACATACATACATACATACATCCATCCATCCATCCATCCATCCATCCATCCATCCATCCATCCATCCATCCATCCACACATCCATCCATCCATCCATCCATCCATCCATCCATGTTAAGTGATCAGAAGTTGACAAGATTCTCTAAATGAAGTGTGTCTGAATGAAGGGTTTCCCCTTTAACTGGGTTTAATAGGAGATATCTGGTCTGTGACCCACCACAGGCTCGCTCCAAAGCCTCCTGTTACATCACTTCACCTGTTACCTGGTGGTCAGGGGTGTGAATTGCAATCAGTCAAAACCTTTCTGCTGCCCAAACCGTCCATCAAAGTCTGTCTTGTTAGAAATAATTGTCAACAACATTGGTGACTTGAAATTGTCCCTAGGAATGAGTGTGAAGCATGTCTGGTTGTTTGTCTCTCTGTTATGGGCCTATTGATTATCATATTTGTCTTTGAGGGACTGGCGACCTGTCCAAGAGTGCCTGCTGGGATACGCTCCAGCTGCCACGTGACCATCCAGATGTGTCTGGCCATTGCCGTTGTGGTTACTGGGGTCAGACACACCTGGATTAATCAATTCGTCCAGTAATGAAAAACAGGAAACAAAAGAGTTGTTCTAAGTTCAGGAAGTAGTGGAGCTGTGCATAAAGCCAACTGGATGAAGCAGTATAAAATGATTTGTCATGTCCTTATACCCCCACTTGGAGACTGACATCGTTGGATAAAAACTTACTCATGGTCCATCGTTCTCACTTTAGGAGTCGAGGAGACCAATCTTTTCAGGTTGTTGTGCCGAGGCTGTGGAATGATCTTCCACCCTCCCTACGTTTGATTAATTCTGTTGATACACTTAAGAATAATCTTAAAACCTTCTTGTTTCTGCAGTGTTACATGCAGGCACTTTGCCCTCCTGTGTCTTTGTTGGTCCTGGCCCTAATTGGATAATTAGGAGGTGGTTTACTTACTAGCCATTGGTTCCTCCCTGATTGCAAGAATGAGCTTCACCTGGGAGCCTTGCTTAAAGGCAGCTGCCTGCAATCACTCAGGAGGCTTCTTTCCTCACATCCACACTAACACTAACACTCTGGCCAACACCATTGATGACTGAATGTTCTGGATGTTGCAACGTCACGTATGTGGTGGGAGGTTTGTGGACAAGCTATTCAGGGTACCCTTTACATTTCAGCCCTTAGTTAAAATCCCTGTCTGGTTCATTAGCACAGCGGTTGATGCCACCCCTTGTATACGTTTTGATACACCGTTTTGTAGATAAGTTAGTTAGGTCTTTTGTTGTTTGATTTGACCCTTTAACTTTAAGTGGTTAGTTAGGTCTCGTTTATTTAATTTGTTTCACTCTACCTTCTGTCCCTTCCCTCCCCCACAGGTAACGCAGCTGAAAACCTCTGTCCCACACCAGCCAATAAAAACATAATTTTTAACCATTTACTTTATGTTGTCTTCATTCCATGATTGTTGGTACGTTACACCCCCTTGTGGGCTGTAACATGCAGGCATACGGATTATGGGTATTATGACCATCATATATTTATGTATATTTTGTTGTACACTGTTATCTTATGTATTTTTTCTATGTTCCTTTATGTGAAGCACTTTGCGATTTTCCCTGTCTTTGAAAAGTGCTACATGAATAAATTTTACTTACTTACTTAAAAATTACTTTTGTTTTTGATCCTTTTGTTCTCTATACTGTTTCATTCAGGTCAGAGTCATGAGGAAGGTGGAGCCTATCCCAGCTATCACCAGAAGAGAGGCAGGGAACACCTGGACAGGTTGCCAGTCCGTCACAGGGCCTAAATGAATTAATCAGGTGGACGTACTCTTAATCTTATGTCTTTAATAACATCTTTAGCATTTTCAGTGTTGTGCAACAGCTGCAGTTTCTTAACAGACATCTGGATGATCTAAACTCATACTGACGACTGAAGTTGACCCAGAAGCTCAAAGATTTAACCAAATTAACATAAAGTCTTCTCCAAAACTGAGAGCAGAACTGGATCCATCTGATCAGTTTGATCAGAATAACCTTTGTATTTCCTGATGTTTTATCAGATCTGGAGATGGAAGAAATGCATCATTATAAGTGACATGGGTTATGAAGACATGTCAGACTTGATCAGAAAACTTTAAAGCAGATGTAGACACCAAAGAGCTCCCCTGAAAATGTTTATTTTTATGAGAGGTCCAGTGGAACAAAATATTTACAATGTCTGAGGATAAAAACAGGATCCTCTTCTTGTTTCTTACAGAAAAAAGTGGTTGAATTAGATGATTCTGATAAAGACTAGAAATGTAACTACGCTTCGTGAATCGGTTAAAAATCAATTTAAGCCTGTTAAAACGCCAGTCGATGCAGAAAATAAAAGAATCAACCACCAAAGACCTGTAAATAAACTCCAAGATGCACAGTACACAAAGCATGGAAATGCGTAATCTGACACGCTTGACACGGGCATATTGTAAATTGCAGCCGCGCCACTAAGGAACAGGGCGATATCAAGCAACTTTGAAATAGAAGATGCCTCTGCTACTTTGAAGTCAGCAGTGTGGCAGAATTTTGGATTTCCTATGTTCAAAAATGGAAAATGGTGATAAAACTAAAGACGAGACAAAAACGACGTAAGCGTTGTAAGAGACTGATAACGTACGCAAACAGTACGACCAATATGCTACCACAGCGAGCTAGCTTAGCCACACACACCACCGCAGGAGCCAAGAAAAGTAAATGGACAAACTACACGAACCAACTCTGTCCATCGCTGTTTATAAAGCAAAAGACATGAAGACGTTTTCACCTGTGGACAATTTCAAGAAATGATTAGAACTTTAGAGCTGAAGTACTTCATCCCGTCACGCCCCCACTTCAGTCAGACGGAGATGAGGCGAGTTATTTCTTTTAAAAAAGTTCAACTTGATACATAGACATAAATGCAAAATATATAAAAAATAATTTTTTTTAGTCATAAAAAGGATTTATAGTAATTTCCATATTATGTATAAATATCATTTTTTTGTTGTTAGGTTCTGTTAGTTAAAGAAAGACAGTTATACTTTGATGCAAGGTCGAAAAGCCAGATATTCAAATGAAAAAAATACAAGAATAGCTTTGCTGTGAAATAATTAACAAACATGTGGGGGTGGTACCTTTTCATCATATACAATTCCTGGTCGGACCTCAGGAGCCTGATAACCGGGTGTGCCCTCCACACCCAGCGCCCCCTCGTGAAAGGATTGTCGAGAGATGCCATAGTCAGAGAGTCTGACATTGACGGGGTCATGGACCTGCAGGACCAGATGGTGTTCACATCAGGACATTTAAAACCAGGCAGACATGTTCATCATGCAAGGATGGGCACCTGCAGAGACCAGACGAGGATGTTGTCGGACTTCAGGTCGCAGAAGATGATGCTCTTTCTGTGAAGGTACACCAGTCCTGCTGCAATCTGATAAGCTATCTTGAAGGTCAGCATGTGTTCCAGGGGCATGAACCTGGAGCCTGAAGACAGAGAACACCTTTATGAGCACAGAAATGGACTTCACACGGAGAATCACATGTTCCAGTCACCTTTCCACTTGCTTTTTTTCTGCCTCTCCTCCAGCACAGTGTTGAGGCTACCAAGGGGGGCCAACTGCAGGGCGAAGCACAGGGGGTGGATGCTGATGCCCACTAAAGACACGATGCAGGGATGCTGCAGAGAGTGCAGCATGCTGGCCTCTTGGCGAAACTCTGAGAAGCTTCGAAATGCATTGACCGACTGCAGATGTTTCACCATGGTGTCTGAGAAGAGAACAGAGGAACTAGAGACTCTAACAAAGGGTGGAGGCAGATCTGTAGCTCAGAGGGAGGGAGTCCCACAGAGGAGGAACTACTGTTGAAGAGTCTTGGTCGCTGCTGCATGACCAACAGACCCTGATCACCTGAAGATGTACATCAGCACATGCCAACCTGCATATCATCCATTCAATCATTTTTTCATTTGAAATGAAATATGGAAAAAAAGTTTTCCTCCCATCAAAGAGGGAGAAAAGTTCTGCCAAGGAGTTTTTTTTCAAGGTCTCTTTCCACTGTTTAGTGTGAGTGTTAGCACCTGCATCTTTGTGTATGTCTTTTTACACAGATAAATATGAAGTGCAGACTGATTTTGCTGCATCTCCAGGTATACCTGCGTGGAGAATTGCTTATTGCTTAGTTTGTTCATGTTTAGAATGAGTTTTGAGTGTTTCTATTTCTCGGTGTTTATGACCCAGGTACGTTTTAGACCAAGGTACATTTATCCTGAGCATAAAACATGCCAGCAAAAACAACAGTTTTTGTTTTTTTGTTTTTTTTCGTTTTGTGCAAAAAACCCGGAAGACGGTTTGTTTTTTGTTTTGCGTTTAGCAATATAACCACACAAATAAAAAAAAAAAAAACGATTTTTTTTTTATCTAAAAGAAAAATACCATTCTATATTTTGTTTTGTCATCCCCTGCTTCAGCCACACTCCTGCTTCAGACCCAATCAGCCCAAGCATCTGCACCTGTACCTGATTGATAAGCCTTATTACCTGTACCTGCTCCTAATGTACCTGTACTTCTACTGGGTTTGCGTGTTCTGTTGGAGGTGTATATTAAGTGCCGTCTAAAGTGCCATATTAAGTGTTAACTGAAATACATAATACATATTAAGTATTAACTGAAACCAATTACAGGTGAGTGAAAGTGGCCCATAAAGCCCTCAACAGCGAGTGTGGTCACAATGCTGGCTAAAAGGGCGCCCCTCACATTTGCACAATTCTGTCGTGCGCACTAGTTTGCCAACTAGTCATAAACTGGCGTGAATAGTGCGTAAACCCGTTGTGACTGTGTGCCATGTCGACAGGAAAAATTTGAAATGTTCAAAATTTTGGTCACGACAAAATCTCGCCACCGGGGCGTGAACTATGCGCCAACTGTACATGAACACATCGTGAAGTCGTCGGAACGATGTGGGAGGAGCCTTTTCTCTCTTCCACTGACCCGGGCCCCCTTTTTATATGGGATGCATAAGTCGAACAACACCGTCCGAATTGCGCAAACTCTTCATGCCAAAGCACTATATGTGAACAAAGCGGGAGCCTCCTGGTTCGCGCCCCAAAATGCCAACAAATTTGTGGCTAAAAGTCGTGCAAGTGTCAGCCTACCCTTAGATGCATGGAACAATGCAAACAGCACTTTGACAGCAATATGGAGAAAGTTGCACTCTTTGAACGCCACTATTTAATTTTTTGTACTATTAAAAAATATATATAAATCAATAGATCTACAAAACATAGCCCTGATATACATTACCATGTGGTAATATTACAATAATGGTGCAATAATCACTTACTTTATTTATAGTATTGTATAAATATTCATTTGCAAGGGTTGGTTAACAAGCGAAACAGCCAATCATGCGGTGTGCTGAAAAGAATGCGGTATTTAACAGAAAATAAATTTTTTCCAAAGAAGGCTGGGAGTAATTTCATAGTGCATGCACCACAGTATCTCACCTACCTTTTCATGCCAGCCCTGTAATATTGGAAAAAGTAATCTGTCTGTATAAATGTAAAGTGGTAATAGTCTACTCTATCATTCCAGAGCATAAATTAAAGAGTTGGACATCGAAGGCTTTGTGTCAGTAAAGCAAGTGGCCAAATAATGGGAAAACCTAAATTAAAAAATAACAAGACAGGTTAGATATAGTACAAAATTCCATGTTTGTTTGTTTGTTTGCAGGAGCTGTTAAAGTTATGCTAATGAGTGGCTATAGATTCTCGGTTCTGTAAATGTTGGGGCAAAATAATCATGATTGAAGATAATCCAGCTACAAAAAATGCATAAGCTTGAATTAAACAAGGCCCATGGGTGTATTGGCCTAGGCTAATTCACGACGTTTACAATATGGTTACATTCTGATGGCGAGTGTGGTCGAGTACTTCCAGTTCACTCATTCATTCGTTTGTTTGCGTGTTTAAATTTGAGTGTGAGTAAGTAATGAGTATGCCAAAAGTCCAAGAAAGGCGACATACTTTTCAAAGAGTTAGAACGTCAGCTCTCCATTGTGTGCCTTTTTGTACACATTCTTCACGTTTCAACAAGATCATAAATTTTCATTCATTCCCACTCCTGTTAATGGATAAACATTCCCATGATCCACTGCGTAAATTAAGCGGAAGTTGGTTTTCCTCTTCTATGTTAGCAATAGTGATTAACTAGTACAGTTTTAAAACGTAATCTTACTTCAGAAAAATCTTAATTACATTTCCATTACTCAACGGCCAAATCTCAAAGATAGATACATTGGTTGCATTATTTATCAAAAGAAGACAGAATAGAGTAAATGCCCCATCTATCTACTCTAATAAAACTACTTCTGGTATTATTTTAGGGTACAATAACACTTATAGAAGGTTAAAAGCTCAAAAAAGCCCTTTAACTTCAGCACAGTGAGCCATTGCAGTGAAATCGCCTCATCTCATCTTACGAGTGACTTTATGGTCATAACATGAAAAATCTTTAAGTTGTGTATGTATCCAATAAAGGAACATGTCATCCCTGAAGCCATTTGTGTAAATGTATAAGATCAAATCGCGAACTGAGACTAAGTGTGATCTGTGTGTGACGCAGTCAGTGCATTCAATCTGTAATTCTGAAGAATGGCTCAAAATAAGTGAACAGTTTGTACCATCAGATAAAGCTGATCTTCTGTTTTTATACACAGTCCTCTCAGTTAATAAAAGAGAGTTTTACAATGTCTGTTAGCAGCTGATGTGGGGCAAAGTCATTGTTTTGCACGTCACAAGTAAGTCACAAGTAAGTCTCAAGTATCTCTTCTGAAGTCTAGAGTCAAATCCCAAGCCAAGATGAGCAAGTCCCAGTCAAGACTGAAAACTGGCTCCACTAGAACACTGGAAGCAGGCACTGCTAAGGCCACTCGGAAAACAGAAGGAAGTTTGTTCATGTTGTTCCCCAAACGAGTCTGTCCTCCTGATATGTCAAGAAATAAAAATATGTCTTAACTATTGAGCTTGACATGCAGCAATGTCCTTCTTCTGTCTCTTATCGTGTGCAGTAAACAACCCGTACTCTTTTAAATACACCCCCCCCCCCTGATTATCAATCTCCTGCTACATGTTTGGATTAAAGGATTTTGTGTATTGTGGGTGAAGGCACTGAGGCTAAATAAAGTAGTATTGAAATAACTTTCAAAAAATCAAAGTAGCAGCGGGGAATCAATTAGTTCCAAGTCAAAAGTTAAGTCATAAGTCATTTCAATGAAAGTCAAAGTCGAGTTGCAAATCATTCATAAATTTGTAAAGTTGTGTCTGAAGTCACTAAATCCATGACTCGAGTCTAACTTGAGTCCAAGTCATCTGACTCAAGTCCACAGCCTTGGTTAGCAGTATGCTGTGGTTATGCTAACCTAGCATAGCATTAGCTGACAGCTTAAAAATGCACCAGCTGAGAGTACAGATCAACTGTACATCACTCATTTTGGAGGAGAGACGTGAATGCAGAGAGGAGGTTTCAGATCAGAACCGTAAAGTGAAAATGTCTCATTTTACAGTTTGTCTTCAACAACCGTCATGTCAGTCACTTTACTTTGTCATGAAATACTAAAAATGTGATGTCGAGGGCTGCATAAATAATGCTTCTCCAATGACTTAACTCATGACTTCTACACAGAATACACTCTAAATTTAAAAATAAATGAATTATTGCAGCTGTATCTAGATGTGATGGAGTGACAACCTTTCCAGATGTGCCTGCTAATAGATGGGACAGGCTCCAGCTTCCCTGCGACCCAGGATTAGATCAAGCTGTATGGAAAATAAATGAATGCGCTGCAACCAGAGGTTTGATGCTGTGTTATTTTTTTCTTAAAAATTCCTCTCTCCTGTAAAATGAAACAAATACTAAAGATCAACATATGGTGCAATTTGTTGTAAGCGGTAAAGGATAAAAAATACATTATTCTATTATTCTATTCATGATATTTTTAAAAATTTAATCGCTTATCAAAATCTGCCAAATATCATAATTGGCCTTGGCCTCGGCCTCCATATCGGTCGGGTCCTGGTCTTTACCTGTCTCTGAGCTGAGTGTGTGTTGTCGACATTTCTTCACGTGGAAACGTTTGATAGCGACTGGTTGTCCCCGGTACGTGGCTCTGTAGATAATGGTCCCGCTGCCGCCCTGTCCCAAGATGCTGCTCTCGTCCTCACAGTATTCCAGCTGAGCCTTTTCCAGGAAGAGTCTGAAACAGGAAGAATAAATCACTGATCTTCATCCGTCTCAAATAACCAGGCTTGACGTTTACAACAACATGAGCATCAGAGAGCTCCCAGCTGTCTTATGAGAACTAAATCTTCATGTCTCTCAGTTTGTCTCTGAGCTTCTCTCTCTCCTACAGCTTGTTCTTCTTCATCGTTGCTGAGCTCCAGGAAAATGTCTGACAACAACAGATGAGGATATTTACCGTGCAGGAAAGTCTGTCATGAAGAGTTCTGGGACCAGTTCATGCAGGGGAACTGGCTGATCTGGATGCTGAGGACAGGTGATCTGATCCGCTTCCACAGCGGTCAGAACACAGTCCTCCATGGTAAAGTAATGAAACTCTTCCCTTCCCTCTCCAGGTCCTCCTCCTCTTCCTCTGCCTTCCTCTCCACCCTGACTTGGTCTGAAAGCCAGAACCTGGAGCTGCTCTTGCTGGGCCCGGCCAGAGCAGACAGAGCAGGGAACGTACTGCTCGATGAGGAGAGTCCCGTCACTCTCGCAGGCTGTCAGAGCTGCAGGAGACAACATGGAGACGTGAACATCTTCATCTTCATGCACCTCATGTTTTTCTTTTGCTCCTCTTCTTCTGTAGGTAATGTGTATTTATACTGGTTTGTACTTCTGCTGCACATCGTAGACACCACCATATAATAGTCTTTTATTTTTTAATTGCTACTGAATAAATCTGTTTGTCTTTAGATTCTTGGTGAACAAAGCTTATTGGATGTTCTCCTGTAAACATCAGGATGATGCTGTAGAGAAACGAGAAGAGGACTGACCTGGGAACCACTGCTCGATCAAAGAGTTGACGTGGTCGGTGATGAAGGCCATGGCAGAGAAATCTCTGCTCTCTGACTCGCAGATGATCCTGATGCCATCGCTCTTTGTCCTTTTCCAGTTAATGTTAGACGATTCCACGCTGCAGGCGCAACATGTTAAAAAAACAAAAGCAAAAAGCAAGTTTATCTAAAAACTGTGTTTCAGACATGATGCTGTTACATTACAATCATTTATCAGACACTTTTCCCCAAAGTGACTTACATCTGAAAATAAGAACAACACAAGCAATAAATCAAAGAGTAGAGGACATCAGTTCACTTTGCTTTACATAAGACAATATACAGAGAAACCAAAATGATATGCTTACAGAATTCAAATGCATGCGAAGATTATCAGTTATCAATACATCCAGACTTCATGCATATGAGCACAGAAATATTTTAGCCAGGACATCAGTGTATCAGCATCTCTGCTTTCAGCTGTTTGTGTTGATGTCCTATTTTCAGTGATATGTAAACATGCCAGACCAGTGTCTGCACACAGAGGCTGAAGACATGTTGGGAAAATTTCCAGACTAAGACCCATATCCGTTTTTTTATTCATTTAACCATTTGCCCCATGACAGATCTAATATTGCCTCTCATTTTAGCAATTCCTGAAATTCTGACACCAAGCTGAAAATCTTTTTCTTCTGTTTTAATAAATTCTAGGACTTCCAGACTGCTTTTTGGGTGAATATTTCCTCTGAACTTGCTGACCTGAGGTAGCCTCCATCAAACATGACTAGAAGCCCCTCTTTCCAGTAGATGGTCTGACTGCGTCGGACTCTAAAGGTGCTGCAGCGGTTCCTCTGCTGGCTTCCAGCAAAGCTGTAGATGATGGAGTTTCTTCTATTCTGGCTCTGTGCATTTCTCCTGGGAAGATCAAACGACTGCAAAAAACAGGTTTACAGTTAGGAAACGTTAAATCAAGTCAAACTTGTGGATAAGGACAAGCGGACTGGGTGTTGACCTGCCGGTCCATCTCTTTGAGGCTGATCAGCATCCTGGCGATGAAGCGCTCCCAAAATCCTGCAGGAACGAAGCTCATCTTAAAAAGGCGCTGGAGTGTGTTGTTGGTCTGCTTGTGGAATTTGTGGATGTCCATGGCCGGCTTTGGCGGAAGCAGGTGAGGCAGCAAGTAGCTGAAAACACAGTTCTTGTCATGATCCGAAGGACTTTTATTTATTTTCTAACAAGGCCTATGCTGTCGTAAGCGACAGCTAGGGGTACAACCCCGAACACCCCAATACTTGAATAGACACAATACAATAATATAAAGCCGCACATGTTCAGTCACAAAGCTCCACCTGGTGTTAAAACTTTGTACCAGCCCGGTGTGACGTCAGGACAGGATGCATCCTGAGGTCATGACCTTTTATTTGCACTTGATTTAAAGTCAATGAGAAAAATAGTTCCAGAGATGTAAAGGTTCATGTCAGGAAATGAGAATATTATGAAAAAGTTTAATATTCTTCATCATTCATTTCAGAATGTGAAACCCATATATCATATAGATTCATTACACATAGAGTCAAACATTTTAACCATTCATTCCTTGAAATATTGATAATTGTGGCTTTTAGATAACAAAAACCAAAATGCAGTGTCTCATAAAATTAGAATATTGTGGAAAACTTCAATGTTGGAGCCATAGTGCCAGAACCCGATCAACTAATTAACCCAAAACACCTGCAAAGGTATCCGGAGCCTTTAAATGCTCTCAGTCTGGTTCAGATGGCGACACAATCATGGGGAAGACTGCTGACTGGACAGATGTCCAGAAGACAATCAGTCATCCTCCACAAGGAGGGAAAGCCACAAAAGGTCATTTCTAAAGAAGCTGCTTGTTCACAGAGTGATGGATCCAAGCAGATTAATGGAAGGTTGAGTGGAAAGAAAAACTGTGTTGGGAAAAGGTTCACCAGCAGTGTTTTTATATTTAATTTCTTCTCTTTTGTTAAGATGCTGCTGTTTTAACTCATTGTGGGAGTATTGAGCTTTCTGCACTGTATCGTCCACCATTGACAGGAGGTTTAACTCAACCATGACAGAGTTCATAGTGCCAGTTGCTCAGTTCCATTCACCTGGGTTTCTTTTGGGTCGCTTGTTGTCCCATCCCACCTTCCTTTTCTAGTCCCTGAAATATTTTTAAACTTGATTTTTTTTCCCCTCCGTGTTTACGTTTTGCTGGAAATGACGTCATCGCTTGGCGCGGTAGCACCCGCCCTCACATGTCCGCATATTGACCTGCATGTCTGACCAGGATTCGTCTACCCGGTAATTAAACGGACATTGCACTAGGTCTGCAAGCGGGCAAAATCCGTGTGGGTCTACCCACCTAAAGTCCGGACTGTACCTTTCAGACATGAGAGATGAAAAGTCAATGTCCGCGTAATGTTCAGGTAAGAGAGCACGTCTGAAAGGGGCTAGAGTCACTCCATCTCCGGCTTGGAGTAATCTATCAAAACAAATGGAAGGTACATTCTATGGATACAAAATCTGCATTTTTGCAGAGAATGGAACTTTCCGGAGACATTTACAAACCCCCCACCCCTGACGTTTTGTGGAAACTAAAGAAATGTGTGCATGGATTGGCAGACACGTCTCTCTACTGATACAAAGGAGTCAAACTCTTGGTGAACACTGGTGTTAAATTTTCAGAAGTTGATCCTGCAGTGTTCTACTGGCAAATGAAACCAAATAACAGGAGTTCTGGCATGTCATGTGGATGATTTTCTTTGGGCAGGATCAGAGCATTTTGCAACTACCGTTATCCCGTACTTAAGTCAGCATTCCATGTGAGTCAAGAAGAACATGGGGATTTTTCATATATGGGGATGGACTTTGCTACAGTGGGTGGTGTTGCTACACGAGGCTTCCTGGTGGATAATACAATGGTAAACTGTAAGTTCACCTGTTTGATTCTCTCGCATCTTCTCCGATTGTCTTTTAAAACGATAAACATATAATCGGCTTCCCAACCGTCTTGAAAGGTGCTGCTTTCTGTCTTTGTTTGGCCATTTTGCGTAAGGGATTTATAACATGGGAGATGCTAATGAAAGTAAACAGAGGAGGTGGGGGCGATTAGTGGGCTGATGGGCAATTGCATTGCATTCTGGGATTTGTAATACTAGCTGTGGATGCGCTATACTGGCGCAGCTATCAGCGGGTCAGCTCTAATACATATTTGATCTTGTGTGCCAAATATAATTATATCATGGGACAAATTTGGCCTGCGGGCCAGAGTTTGATGTGTGATATCGGGGATCCTGTTTTTGCCAGATTCAGCTCGGGTTCCACAAGAGTGGAGCACATTAAAGGAACAAGCAAGGCAGTAAGTGTATAGGAAATGTATCTGTTGTCATGTTGTGTATGTGTGGGTGTGCTCGAGAGCAACTTATGCTCACTTATGCTCATTGAGCAAGTCTGGCACAGTTCATGTCTTGTGAAGACATGAGAATCATCGTAGACGGTGTAAGTGTAGCCTTCAGTTCGACCGTACGAAATTTGGGAATTTTATTTGATCAAGACTTATCACTTAAGGCTCAT
>JBAMHX010000001.1:33908029-33920991 GCA_037177515.1 Pseudomugil tenellus
TAAGTTATATCTATTGTTCTCTTTACCTGCATGTGAAGCCCTCTGAGACAACTTGTTGTGATACTGGGCTATATAAAAAAATTGACTTGACTTGACTTGAAGAGAAGGGGAGGCGGGGGGAAATGCGGGGCAAAGCATCTGTCAGCTTTTATTCCAACAGGGAACATTTCGAGGCCGATGAGGAGTTTCAAGTTAGATAGTAGCATCTCTTTTGGGACAGGCTGGTTATTTGGTATCCAACCTTGTACTTTGTTTGGTGTCCCGAATCCAAAAAGTACCAAATGAAGATGGTGGTCAATTTTCAGCGTTCCGAGCCAGCATTCTCTCCACGTTGTTTTTCAGCATTCTCTACGGCCCAAACTAGTTCTGGAAGACCTTCCTGTCTACCGTTCTGTACTAGAATGGCATCCAGTTTACAGTTCTGCTTGTCCAGAGCGAGAGTCACAGTGTTGTATGCTCCGGTTACCCTTGTCTAAATACTTATAAGTATTTGGTGCTGCTGATGTCATATTGATAAAAAAGTTTCCATTTTCTATTTCATGTTTGGTTTTATTCTTTTATTTTTCCATTGAGGGAAGTTTATCATCTTTTTGTTTTGCAGGATGTCGGGGTTGTTCCAGATGGGTGTGAGCTTAGATGGAATGAGTGCAGACTTAGTTCACAATGCAGGCCATACTGCTCAATTTGGATTTGGATTTTTTTGTTTTTTGTGAAATCCGATCTTTTCAAGAGTTTATTCACCTTCTCAATTACATGCTACATGTATGTGTATGAACGTTACGCACAACAAAAGCGATCCATATCCACAAAAGACATATCGACATGAGTGACGTCATCGTGTTTACGGAAGTAAACGTGATGGTAACAGCAGAGCATCTTGCCTTTTAAAATTATTATCCAACCGAAGTCTGTGCATTTTCATTAGCATCGTGGGAACAACCTCTGCACAGAGAAACATGTGGACTAAAGTTGCAGTCAGGAGTGTGTGAGAGCCAGGAGAGTGATGCAGCGCCTTTACAGATAAAGAGTTTATCGCGTCTCTCTGAAACCCTGTATCAATGACGTGCAGGTCGGATTAATGCGACCTGGCCGTTTAGACTGAAGTCGCATATCCAAGTGGCCTGGGTCACATTTGAAAAAATCGGATGTGTCGTTCAGATACAGGTCACATAGAGGCAAAAAAATTGGATTTGGGTCATTTCAGCCCGCAGTGTGAATGTAGCCATAGTTACTTTCTGAAATTTTCACCTTCAGCCATTAAAAAGGAGCTGATGTTAAATGCTTTTAAAACATTTACATGAATGGCACTTACTGTATATGATGAATGGCAGGCGAGAGATGATAAAATCCTTACACAATGCTTGCGTTTAGCCATGGATCTGGATAATCCATGGCACTTTTGACATGTAGATGCTAAGGGCAACCAGCGATCCTTGCGTTTTTGCAGAGTATGCATGTGAGTTTTGAGTGAAGTCCATACATGGAAGAAAGCAAGTTACTGACCATATTTGCTTCCTGTCGCCCAGAGGTAAAGCTGTTCTATATGTAGGATCTTACTGACAGGCCTTGCAGTTCTTTCTCAAGCTACCTCTGAATGATGGAAACCCAAATATGAGTGTAGATGTGGTTTATGAGTTTGTCCTCAGACCGTCTTACCTGCTGTCGGCCACTGGCAGGGCGATCTCAAACTTGGCCAGGAACTGGAAATACTGTTCCTCTGTCTGCTGGGTGAATCCGGTTCCCACCAACAGTATCTGGACACACACCAAGACTAAAATGAACACACTACACACAACCCAGATCAGCCGTCGCCATGCAGCATCTCACCCTGAGCTCCTCGGCTTGGATCACCCCATTCCTGGCCCCAGAAGACTTGAGATGGACAATCTTCTCCAGACAGTCCGACAGCCACACAGGACAAAGGAAGTAGAGCATGCACAGGCCGTGGCTGGTGTCGGGAAAGTGAAGCAGCACCCCCGTTTCTATCAGGAAACTGATGGCTGAGACACAGCATTACTTTAGTTTGTTTAACAGTAAATGGGATAATTTATATTCATCATCTGCTAAAACCTGTTTGTCAGTGTAAGCAAGTTTCTGCTTGTATTTTAACTGTTACGTCAGCTGCAAGACAACAAAAAACATCATACAGCACATCATGAATCTTTGCAAATCTCACATAAACTCACTTTCTACTTAATCTACCTCAGTGTCTCTGGCTGATCTGTGTCTGCACATTGGGTCCAACTTCAGTTACCTGAACCATCGTAACAAAATCCTTTAGAGTCTAAAAGGGTTTGTGGGAGTAATCCTCACCTGGAACTGTTTGTGTATTATAGCTCATAAAATAGTAATCTTGTAACTCACTGTCGTCTTTTTTTCAGAATAAACTGAGCTTTCATAATATCCATGTTATATTGGGTAAAATTAATTTTAAAAGATCCATATGTGTGTAACCTGCGCCGTGGCAGGGAAACTCCTAACATTTGCAGTAGCGCGGCTCTTAGGACTGGAGTTGCCGACCCTGTTCTAAATGAACCAGTATCGTCCAAATGAACCAGTATCGTCCAAATGAACCAGTATCGTCCAAATGAACCAGTATAGAACCAGAAAAAAACATAAATAGAAAAGAAATTTCACATCTATGCATTGAAAAACAGAAAACTATAATAAACAACTTTTTGGATATTTTGAAAATGTTTACAAATGTCTTTTGAGATAATGGGGTAAAATATAAAGGGTCTAAGTATTATATGTCCAAAAACGGCAAAAATAACCCAGTGGTGAGCCGTTTTGGCCTCTGGGCTGTCTAGTTCACCTTAGATTTCTGTTTCCTGCGGTATTTCCTTGGTTTGTTCTCAGATGTTCAGCTAAGTGGAATTTTCCTTTTATTTACATTCTGGTCTCTATTCAGTCGTTTCCAGTGTTGATCACATTACTTTAAACAAGTAATTAGTTGTAGGTACTAGTTAATTTTCTGAAAAAAAAGCAAATGAGTTCAATCACTACATTATAAAAGTAAATAAGGAAAATCAATTCTGGTGCTATAATATACACTTTTTAAAGGTCCATTTATAACAAGGCCTATGCCGTCCGAATGGATGGCTAGACGTATATCTCTGAGCGTCTCCAATCCTACTATTCCCATTTTGTCCTATTCCCTAATCCTCGAATAGACACAATACAATAAATTAAAGCCGCACAAGTTCAGTCACAAAGCTCAACTTGGTGTTGAAACTTTGAACCAGCCCGTATGACATTAGGATAGGATGCATGAGGTCATGACCTTTTATTTGCACTTGATTTAAGGTCAATGGGACAAATAGTTCCAGAGATATAGCTAAAAATCCTTTTTTCATGCATACAGCACCACCTGGTTGGGAAACCATAAATCCAATTCCATAGAGGTCGTCTCCTCTGGGACGTAAACAGGCGGCAGCCGCATCGTCTGGGATGAAACCATAATATCCCCAACACGCCGCATTCGGGAGTATAACAAGATAAAACAAGATGAATTTAACATGTTACCCGCCTGCAGGTCCTGGTAGTCTGTAATATCGCTTCCTGGGTTTTGTTCAATGATGTGCTTGAGCTGGGTATCGGTGAGGTACTGGACCTTTCCCGCAGCATCTCTCCTCTGCTTCTCGGATGTTATCGCCTCCTGAAGAACGAAGTAGCTTCTTGGAATCTGACGAAGGAGAAATTGTTTAAGCAATGCTCTGAAAGTTCTCATGTAGTACCGTTCAGTCCAACATGGCAAGTCACGTGACACTCCTCTTTTCATCCAGCAGACATTTTACAAACGTCAGAAATCTCATTTCTGCTAAGAAACCTGCTGTAATGTGTGTTAAAAAAACCCACAAGAAGCTGTGGAAACACTGTTGGACAAGCTGTGCCAGGCTGAGCTTTGTTTGAATCACACTATGTGAAGGATAAGCAGCAGCAATTTAGGTATAAATAACCAGTGTGCTGAATACATCAGAGCATCCCAGTCCTCACCAGTCTGCCCAGTAGTTTGCTCCCACATGCTGAGCTGCTGTCCCTCATGGAGAGAGCCACACCGTATATCAGAGTCTTCAGATCATCCAAACCCTCTAAGGTCCTACAGGACACCTCACTGAGAACAAAGAAGATCCAAAACGCAGAATGTAAGCTCATGCCAGCGTGAATACAAAACAATTTTTCACGTTTCACAGATAAGATGGAGGAATCATATCTCCCAAGAGAAACGCTATAGCATACAGGAACTGAAAGATCTCATGCAGGTGTGAGTACATGCTTGTCGTCCTTACTGCAGGCGTTTGCAGGGGATGTCAGGGTAGCCGATGGCTCGAGCTCCAGATGGAGATCGGCACAGAGCCAGAACATGAGCTCTCAGTGTGGCTAGCCTCTCTGTACGAAACTTTGTGTCAATCAGATCCAGATGTGTTCCCACGACAATCACGGCAGAGTTTGGTGCTCGCGCCTGCACACAAACACACAGGAAGTAAGAGATGGATGACCTGGATTAATGAGGATGAGTCTGTCATGATGGATCCTCATGTCTGCTGATCACAGTCTTTACTCACAGTGGAAAAGTTTTTTTTTAACTTGCCTTGTCCAGCATAAAAGTTAGAATGATGGTCTGGGTTCTGGAATATGCTGTGCAAATGTGCTATACAAAACTCAATTCCAGTGAAGTTGGGAAAAAGTTTAAAATGTCAGTAAAATTAGAATAGAATGACCTTTTCTAACCCATATTTAAATGAATACACCACCAAGACAAGATTATTCATGTTCAAACTCATAAACTTTATTTTCATAAGCAAATAATGATAAACTTAGAATTTTATAATTGCAACAAGTAGTTGGGAAAGGGGCTTCTTCACCATTATGTTACATCACCTTTCCTTTTAATAACACTCAATAAACGTTTAGGAATTGAGGAGACTAGTTGTTGAATCATTGATAGTGGAATCCTTTCCCATTCTTGCTTTATGTACAGCTTCACCTGTTCAACAGTCCGGGGTCTCCTTTGTCTTATTCTGCGCTTCATAATTTTCAATGGGAGACAGGTCAGAACTGCAGGCAGGCCAGTCAAGCACCCGCACCCTCTTACTACGAGGCCACGCTGTGGTGAGACGCGCAGTGTGTGGCTTGGCATTATCCTGCTGGAATAAGCAAGGGCGCCCATGGTAAAGTTTCTGTTTGGATGGCAACATACTTTGTTCCAAAACCTGAATGTACGTTTCTGCATTAATGGTGCCTTCACAGATGTGCAGGTTACCCATTCCTTGGCCACTCATGCACCCCCATACCATCACAGATGCTGGCTTTTCCACTTTGCGTGCATAACAGTCTGGGTGGTTCTGTTCTTCTTTGGACCGGAGGACATGGCGTCACACTTCCCTAAACACTTATCAGACCACTCTACCTTACATACACACACTCACAGCCCCCGCACAACTCCCCACACGTGCAAACCCACCAACACACGCAACCCCAGACACACACATACACAGCCACACAAACCCACCCATAACATTACGGCACAACAGACACACATGATCCCCACCCCCATCCCCCTGGTCCCAGGGCCACAACTAAGCATCAGAAGAGGGGCAAGCCCCCTGCCCCAGCGGCAGACCAGCCCGGCCCAGAACCCCCGCCCGGTGCCGGCCGACACCCCGACCTCCAAGGGAAGAGAGCGCACCCCCGTGCCCAGGAGCCCAGAACCCCAGCCCACCCAGAGCACCCCGGCCACCCGCCTCGGGTCCAACGACAACCACCCAGGCCCTCATCAGCGGCATCAGATCCATCAGGAATCATGGTGAAATGTATTCCAGGAGCAGAGCAGGCATAGAATCCTATTTAAAACTGTTGGATGAGGATAAATGTAAATACAGATTCATATTCATGTCGGAACAAATGACACCCGGCTACGCCAGTCAGAGGTCACCAAAGTAAATGTTGCCTCAGTGTGTGACTTTGCAAAGTAAGAAAAGTTTTCTATAGACCTCTGCCAAACCTCACCAGTGATGACATGTTTAGCCGCCTGTCATCCTTTAACCGCTGGCTGTCGAGCTGGTGCCCAGAACACAATGTGGGCTTTACAGATAATTGGAAAACATTCTGGGGAAAACCTGGTCTATTAGAAGAGATGGCATTCATCCCACTCTGATGGAGCAGCTCACATTTCTTTTCATTTTAATTAGTCATATAAACGTATGACTATTCATAGAGACCAGGAAGCAGAGCAGGATTGGAGTCTGCATGTACGGGACCCAACCTGCACACTTTTCTGTAGTCTCTCACCTGCCGCCACCCTCCCCAAAACCCATAATAACCGTCTCTGTCCACCTACCATTCAGAATGAAAAAACCAAAAAGCACACGTGGAGTAAATCGTGAAAACCTCCTCAATATTATTACAATATAATTATCAGGACAAAAAATAAAACCATTAAATGTGTTTTACTCAATATCAGATCTCTTCCGTCTAAGTCTCTGTTAATAACTTGATTAATGGTCATTATATTGATCTATTTTTTCTCACAGAAACTAAGACCTTAATAAAATTTTCTGACAACTTCTCAGACCGCTAATCAGACTTAGTAATAAATACCTATATATTTTAATTATATTTTATTAATTATTGTACTGGGTGACATTAACATTCATGCTGATGATGAAAAGGACAGTTTAAACATTGCTTTTAACTCCATATTAAACTCAATCGGCTTCTCAGAAAATGTCCACAAACATACTCATCCTCATCATCATTCTCTTGATCTTGTTCTGACATAACTCTGTTCTGTGTGATCATTTCTTAATAACCTTTAAATTTACATTACTTGACTACACAGTAGCTGGGAAGAAAATTCATTATAGTCGATGTTTGTCAGATAGTGTTGTTACCAAATTTTAGAAATCCATTTCATCAGTATTTCCTAACACACCATATGTTATTATAACAGAGATCCATCCGAGTTCTCCTCCAACACAGGTTGATTAATTTGTTGACAGAGTTACAGCTTTAATGCTAAAGATGGGTTATGTCCTTTTGAGATTTAGCACAATTTCATGAGCCAGAAGAGATGAGTAAATGACTATATGATTAAGATTTTGCCTGCAAAAGAAGTTGTCTGCTAATGTCATTCCCCCAGGAAGAAAATGAACAACAGGACTTCATAGAGAAACCAGGAGACTTGTGTTGATTAAAATCATCAAAAGGAAACACTTGCATTCTCAGTGTTGGGACAGCGGAAAAGAAAGAGCTCAGCGCAGACGTCAGTCATGCATATTGAACTTGGTATAACTGTTCTGATGTCACTGGCCCAGGCACAGCCTATCTATATATGGCACTTTACACATGTAATTAACAGATGTTTAGCAGAACAACCATTTGGGCTCAGATGTAAAAGATCATCATGATGAGCATGTCAACCTCTGCTATGCGATTGTGGTCTAGGTAGTGCATATAGTTACGATTAATAGCTGTTATGTGTGCTCATTGTTACCTAAAGTCACACCTACATGTTGACTACTGACAACGAGGACTGACCTCTGGATGTAATATTATCTGTCTATTATGCAATGACACTCACCTCTAACAGTGAGCTACAATTTCATATCATGAGCATGTCTATGACCAGCTGGGACGTTTCACTGCTAACACCAAGAACGCAATCTCTACTGTGGTGATGTTTATGTTACACAGTTTATGCCTTTGTGTGTGGAAGGATTGTGCTGATGCAACAGATACAAATTAGGGATCTTATGAGGATTGTAACATCATCAGACTCCATGTGACACCTCTGACACTTGTAATGCTAGTCTAGCCCATGCCTCATAGTCAATGCTTTTCCGGTACTCACATCAATGTGGAATGTGAATCAGACAGCACTGGGTCTGAAAGGCACATGAGACAATGTTATTCTCTGTGCACCCTTACACAAAGGCTACAGTTGTCCCACAGACATGGTCAAGGTCTGCGGATAAAAACTTATTTTACTTGCCAGAAAGGTGGTGTGGTTGTAGTAATTTGGCATTTCAGGAGTGCAAGTCCCCCCAGACATCTCTGAACATCCACATGTCAAGCAGGCCAGACTTAAAAAAAATCAGCCAAAGCTTAACTGCGGGACAGAGATTCTTAGTTGGACTGATCCTATCATGTAGCACAGCTTAATTGTCACATACTGTGAATAAAGTTGCTATAGATTTAGAAAATCTCACCACTCTGGTGGATGCAGGGTTTACAAGATTTCACCAATTAAAAGCCTCCTATTAGCAGGAAAGAGTGGGACATGGCAGGTAATTAGAGAATCCTGCTGCACGTGAATTTCTGACTCTACAGCTGAACTTACGTCTGTTCAAGGCCATCTGAAAGGTTTGTTATCCACCATAAGAGCCAGGGCTTTCCCTTAGAGTGGACCAGGCTGGGATGTCTGGTGGTTAATATCTGGAACCTTGTATCAGTTACTTCTAAGGATATTGGCTTACGTTGGTCTATCTAACAGTTTGGGTAAAAATAGGGTAAGAAGCTCAGTCATCCAGGAGGAACTCAGAGCACAGTCGCTCCTCCTCCACATCAAGTGGAGTAGGATAAGGTGGCTCAGGCATCTGGTCAGGATACCTCCTGGGAACCTCTCTGGCGAGGTGTTCAGGACACGTCTCTCCAAGATGGCTCCCATGCTGGAAGATTATATCTGTCATCTAGTCTTAAGATTCCCCAGCCCCCCAGAGCTGGCAAATATGGCTGGGGAGAGGGAAATCTGGGTTTCCTTGCTAAGGCTACGGCCCCGGGACCCAACCCTGAATAAGTGACAAAAAATAGATGGGTGGATGGACACACATTTCTGTTACTATTTACCCGCTATCTACACAAAAGCACCTCCAACTGAGCTGCATCAGAAACCTCTTCTTGGTCCTATTTCAGCCACACAGGATCATTATTTTTCTCGTTGTGGATCGCTTGTTGGTCTTTCTCTGCTCCTGATTGGACATTACTGTCAGTTTGAGCTCTGATTGGTGGAAAGTGTGACAGGAAATTACTTCATCATGTCCAGGTGAAAATAGCAGACAAAGTTGCAATAGAAATAAATTGTGAAAAAGTAATAAATAATGATGTTTTAATGGATCATTGTGGATTTACCATATAGTCTCTGAATAAACACTACATGATGTGATGTGGCTGGATTGTAAACCTCATGGACGGATATAACTGGATAAGAGATCCATTACAACTAACCACAGAGTTACACACTATCATTCCTCAGACACTGGAGATAATAGAAGTAATAGACCTCAGGGACGCCGGAGATCTGGAAGTTTTAAGGGTTAAATCTTATCACACACTGTGTGTGTGTGTGAGATACCTCTATGTTAAGCAGCCACGTCTGCAGGTTTGCCACTGCCTCCTCTCCCAGTGCCAGGTTCCAGATGACCACATAGAGAGCCTTATCAGTGAAAAAACACTGGTTGATGGTGGTCATGGTGGCCGGACCACCGACATCCCACACATTGAACACCACAGAGTCCTTCTGTCAGGAAGAAGAGGGGGTGTCAGCTTCTCATGGGAAACCTGCAGTGTGTACAGTGGATGCACATGCTCACATTGTTTTTGCCAGCGTTAGGATTGTCCAGCTCCCAGGTGGAGGTGGAGATGCTGCACTCTGGGGGGGTGAAGGGTGACGCCTTCCCGGTTAGCAGAGCCCCCACCAGTGCCGTCTTTCCCTGCCTTGGCGGACCAATCACAAGCATCTTCAGCTGCTTACAGGGTTCTGCTTTTCGGAGATGAGCTCGGAGGAAGGCGAGGACAGAGGCAGCACCTGATGAGGCAGAGAGGTCACTATCTGGTTTCCCCTTCATTTGGGTTACACAAGATCTGCCACATGAATGCCAAAAGCAAAGTAAAAGAACTGAAATGCTTAAAATATGCACTATTGCCGCATGAAATACATGTGAAAACTTTTCATCAAACAATAGTTTAATCAGTACTCTGGTAGCCGCCCTGAATAAATACTGAATAAATCAATTTAAAAACAAATCAATGCCCAACTGTCTGTCTATCATTATGAAATAAAAATGTTCTAATAATAATAATATATAATAATAACAATAATAGATAATAGATAATTTACACAGACTTATGTTTTGTGTTAAAACATAAGAGAAACCTGCTGCTCAAACGTGACACCAGTTTACTCTCATCCTCTGGTATCAGACTAACTTTCACTTCCTGTCTAACACCAGAATAAGCTCAGGCTCTAGGTGTTGCTTCAGAGGCTCCAGAAGACAATAATCAACAGATGTGTTGCAGGACACACATAATAAGATAAATAAACAAATAATGACCCCTTAAGGCAACAAAATGTGTTACCTTCTTGTCTAACAGCCTGAGGGACGTTTGTGATGTTAAGCTCTTCTGTGTCCAGCTGCCACAGGTTGGAGAGCTGACCAAGCTCCAGCGGAAGCTCCCGGATTCCAGGATTACTGTTCCCACATCAGGAAAAACACACATCAGTCATGTAAAGGAGTTAATAAAAACATCTGGAGAGCTCTGTCTAAATGGAAATGAGTCTGGTTTGGGTTCCCAGTAAGAACATCTCAAACAGGGATTCTCAAGCTCCGTGTGCCCCAAATGGGGGGGGGGCGGGGGGGATTGACTTAATTTGGATGAACTGGCCTGAAAGATAGGAATGAAACCAGTTGAGTGGAGTGTGGAAAATACACATGGTGGACAGTCTATTGTGTGAAAAATTGTGTCAAAGGCCGAACTCAGATCAAGAAGGATGAGGATACTGAGGAGACCAGAATCACCAGTCACGAGGAGGTCGCTGGTAATCCTACTGAGAGCCATTTCAGTACTGTGCCGGGGACGGAAACCAGAGTGGAACTGCTCATACACAGAGTTTTGGGTCAAGAGGGTGTGGAGTTGAGTAGCAACAGATTTTTCAAGAGTTTAGGAAATTTGAATTGGAAATTGAGGAGGTTAGAAATAGGATTAGTAGGATCCACACCAGGCTTTTTGTAATAACGGCGTAATTGCTGCAGTTTTAAAGAGAGTGGGAACAGTTCTAGTGGTTAGTGAGGAGTGAATGATGGCAGATTTTTCTAAGGGAGCAGAGGGAGGATACAGGATTTAAGTAAAGCTTTAGGGAGGGGATCGAGCTGGCAGGTGGAGGGCTTGGATTTGTAGATGAGATCTGAAATTTCTTGATCGTCTGGTCGATGGAAATAAGAAAATAGTTAGTTCCTAATAAAATTAGGAAACAGTTCCATGATACACTGTAACTGTTTCCAGTTTTTGCTTATTTAAAACATACTAAATGTGGATCCTCCTGTTCCATACCGAACTGGACCCGTTGGTGGACCCAGGGCTAAAGTTAGTCTGGGTTCTGGGTTTGATGGTTCTCTGTATGTAAAATCCAGCTAACTACGGTACTTTTCTACAACGTGTGAATAAGCTTAATATTCGGACAGCTTAAAAACCAGGATTCGTACCGGGGCGAGGCATGTCTGTAATCGGATTAAATCTGGAGGACCAGACCAAATCCAGTGTGGTGCTGACTATTTCTCTTTATGCTAAGAAGCACCAAGCTTAGCTTGTAGCCTGAAGAGATTCAGCTTCAAGTCTCCACTGAACTGGCATTCAGACAAAGCTCAATTAAAACAACAAAAACTATTAACAAATCTGTTGAATCAGAAAAGTCAGACGGATGGACTCACCAGGACAGGTAGAGCTCGGACAAGTTGAGCAGACGACACACTGACTGAGGAACACAGTCCAGCTGGTTGTTGTTCAGGTACAAAACTTCCAGGGAATCTTTCAGCATAGTGGGGAACTCTATGGGACACACTGCCGAGAAAGAGCCACGCAAGGGTCAGAACAATACAACTCTGGTCTCCTCCTGACAATCTGGATCCTCACAGTTCCATTGCTGATGGAGCTGTTTCTTATCCTAACCTCAGGGTTAAAGGTAAAGCAGATGTACCTGGGTCTGTGTCCCTTCTGTTCCATGTGGTCAGGAAACCCAGCTTCCTGGTTTTGGGCCCCTCGTCGGTTCTGTGAGGAACACAGGAAGAAGACACACTGAAGATTGGACACACATCAGCTGCCTGGGGTCCAATGTGAACATTATCATTTTTATCATGGGAAGAAGAGAAAATGATTCCGTTCAACATACTTCCTGAATCACATCGGAAACATGCTAACCTCAGCTAACCTCAGAGGTTCTGGCATGAAACAGGTTCACCAAGCAAAACTGCTACATGTCACACTAGACGGGATAAACATCACAGGACAAAGATACTCATAATATGGACCTACATAGTAGCATATTAGCTTTAGCAATTGTTAAATGTTAAGTGTAGAGAACACTTAACATATAAAAACAGTCTTGTGTGTTGTTTTACACATGTAGTGTAAAAATGCCATGATAGGTGCTGTTATCTTAGGCACTTCAGACCTGCAGTGTTATGTTGTCACACTCTAATTACTGTTGTTCTGTCTGGTCAGTGGAGCCAGAAAAGCTTCATAGTTTGGAACAAAGCGCCCAGTTCTGTCCGGTAGGCTAACGGCAGCATACAAAGACCCTGCATGCCATCCTGTCATGACTCAAACTGGGAAACAGGGTGTAGTTTACTGGCTTTCTTTAGAAACTATGTTGACTTCTCTCTAAAATAATTTATGTGAGAGATGAACATAATCAGGCTACCAGGAGTTGGACTATTAAAAAAAAAAGCCCAAATCAGTGTGGAACATGTTACCTGGTATAATTACTAAACTGACAGACTATTTTCATGATTAAATGATTACATAAATCATTTTTAGGGGATTTTTATGCTATCTATTTTAGGTGAACTATGTCTATGTAACGAGGGGACATAGTTTAGTCCCCTGGTTTCTAAGCCAGCTAGACAGAATCCTCCTAGCCCATGGCTCTCTGACAGTTTAAGGCGTGACAGAGCTGGACTCAGAGCAGC
>JBAMHX010000001.1:33963314-33973896 GCA_037177515.1 Pseudomugil tenellus
AGCACCCTTGTCTATTAAATTGCTCATAAAACAACACTGGAAGCCTGTGCATCAAGCACATCTCAAGAGTGTCTAGGTTTGAGCTTTTCACTATGATGATCATGAGTGAATGTCTTTTTTTTTTTTAATTATTGACTATTTTGTGATTTAATCCTACATGGGACTTTTTCCTAAATTGCTTAATAAAGATGAAGCTGATTCTTGAATACATTTATACTCTGAAGCCATTTTTAGAAATGTCTTTTATAGATACAGATTTATAGTATAACATTATAATGACGAAATGTTTTTATTACTTATTGGCTTAGTCCTACATGGAACTTCTTCATACTTTTCTGAATAAAGAAGTAACTAATTTTCCCTCTTACTTCTGTGAATTTGTCATGAGTATGCCAAGTACATATCACATAGGTGATATTACACCAATTTTTACCTTATTGAGATAAAAAAACAACTTGATTCTTGAATAAAGTTATAAACTGCACTTTAATTTTTAAAAATGACTTTTATAGATAGATTATTAGTATTACATTGTGAGGACAATCACATATTTTTTAAGGAGTTACTGAGTTATTTAACTGTATAATGTTCATCAGTAAATAAGACACACTGCTTAAATTAAAAAAGCTTTATTGAGAATAAAGGCAACAAAAAAAAGGTACACGAGGCACGTTTATTTTTGTGCTGTCTTTTCCATTATGTCCAGTGTGTTCCAGTAGTCCAACCATTTGGTTACTGCTTAAAATGATGCCTGTGGCAAACAATTTGTCATTTTCTTCTTGGTCTTCTTCTTGTGCTTTTTCTGCACGCTTCAGGTGATCCATGAATTATGAATTGAAGTCGCGCTTTCTTTTACCTATTTGGCACAAAGGTGATGGTCATTTTCAAGTTTATAGTAAATGAAGCTGCTGAGGACGTGGAGGCGGTAGACGGTAGACCAGGCGAGCTGCATGCCGAGGGCCTGATTGACAAGAATTCCTCTTCTGTGAAATACAAAAACAAAACAACAAAAACAATTAATCTTGTTTTTTATACACTTGAATATATAACATAAGGATGTAGAGTCAAGTAACAAAAAACACATAAAAGTTAGTTCAGTACAGTGAAACTTAAGCCATGTGACCCAATTGTTTGACTATTGTTTGCTATTTGGCACAAAAGGATGATTATTTTTAAGTATAAAGTTTTAGAAACCACACATAAGAAAAGGAGTGCATAAGTCTTTCACACATGGTAATTATATCAATCAAATATAGGTGGATAACGTGTACTAGTCTATAATTGTGAAATTGCAGTAAGTTATATTGTTTACCTGGCCTGCAAGACGAAGCTGCAGAGGACGGTAGAACAGGGGAGGTACATGCCGAGGACCCTGTTGACAAGAATCCCTCTTCTTTGAAACACAAAAACAAAACGACAAAAACAATTAATCTTACCTTTCACGCGCCTCAATATAAAATATAAGGAAATAGCGTCAAGTAAAACACCACAGAAAAGTTAGTTTAGTACAGTGAAGCACTGCTGGTGTGCTGCATTCAGCCTTTGGCACTGTCATCTACTGGATCAGGTGATAATCACACTAAATTACAAGATTAAAGCTTGATTTTTACCAACGAGCTCCACCGGAGTGTTCCGCAGATCTTTCTTTTAAAAAGTACAAAAAGCGTCTTCTGGCATCTTTGGCAGCCAATAAGCTAACATCAACACAATTCAGTTTTCTAGGACTGCACACTGTGAGATTTCTTCATTTGTTTTAAAAGTAATACAACATAAGCTGATCCCGGTCAGATGGAAGGTTGCTGTTGTCAAACATATATCTTTTCATCCAGCTTTTCTGTTTACTTTTGCTCAGACACAGTGAAAGGCTCTTAAAAAGTAAAGATAATAGATAACAACCATATATAATCAAATTCTACTACATTCTAGTATTTACAGTCCACTCCAATTTCTGTAATTCTTGCCTCTTTAATTGTATCCACTGCCGCATCTACCTCAGATCCTTTGGGTTAATGCAATAACTTAAACATTATTCAATTAAGAGTTTTTGTGTTTTGCAAATGCACAAATATAGAGGGGATGAACTGATTCAATTTTGAGGGATTTATAATTTCCAGGTTGGTCAACTGGAGACTGCTTTGGCTATATCTCTATAAACTATTCACTGATTTGACCTCAAATCAAGTCCAAATGAAAGGTCATGACCTGAAGATGTGTCACATAACGATGTTACACCAGTACATTTTACATTTGTATACGTATGAGAGGATTTGAGGAATTGAAAATTAGGGGTGTTTGGGGATATAACCCTAGCTGTTGCCTCCGACGGCATCATTTCTAGTTTCAAATCAGCACACAACACTGGTGATGACCAGCTTCTTCTCTTAGTATTTTACCAGTGTTATTATTCTCTGAGCTTGGATAAGGGGGTCATGCTGACATAATATACAGACATTAAGGAACAGAATTAAAGTCTTTCTCATGGACCTTTGAAATGTCAGGTGCACCACTGCCACCAAGAAAAGAAGTTAGTCACACTCAACAAATTTTTGGTCACATTTATGACCAAATTGATTTCACTATAGCCATCATCAAGTAAACTCACTGGAAATCAGGTAAAGACATACAGCTACGTGACAGGTTCTTGTTAATGTGTCTCTTCAGGGCACGATCAATCCTGTCTGGCAGAAGATGTGTGTTAAGACCTTCCACAGCTCAGCTTGTGGTCCTGAACTGGACTCTTGTCTGTGGTCCCTGACTGAACTCATGAAAAAGCTCCTCAGAGGGACTGATCAAGGTAAGACCTTTTGGTTTGGTTCATGTAATCCAAAACAGATTAGGGTGGTATTGCTGAGACCAGTGCAAAAGATTTTAGTTAAAAGGGGCATCAGTGGATTTCTGAAATATGGTGATGAATGAATGATAGAAGAAACCATGAGCTCTCACTGAAATGCATCAGTTTGTTCAATTACAAAAAAAAAAAAAAAGTAAATTTCATTATTATTTATTTGACTTTTGGTGCCACACTTACACTATGTCCATTCCTGGAGGTATTGTTTATCACCCTTGTTAAATGCTGAATGAGAAGCAAGAACTTTGTTCTTTGTAATTGCTCTCAAAGCCTGAAGAAGAAAAACACTTTAGTCAGTTCTCACTCCAGGAGAAGCCTTTTCTGCGACAGGGTTGTTTTTTTAATTTTTTAATGAGAATTGTATTCCATAGGCAGGGTTTTCAACTTTTCACTCGTGCTTTTTCACGTTGCCCACACCCACCCCAAATCTCCTCAACGCTGATGCATTCAGAACAAGCCAAAAGACACCCTCAATCACGTTCATGAGCATGTCAAAACTGTATGTAACAGGCTTAGGGGGTGATTCATTGAGTTAATCAACCAAGGTTTTAAGTAAACTTATTTTAAGTCTGATCTCTGCGAATTTTTGTCTTTTTACACATTTCTGTTCAGCTGTAACTTAATGGAAAAACCCAGGAGAACTGAATTTGAAATATGTGAAAATATAATATCGAACCTGCTGAGTCGTGTTGTTGGAGCTGAACTAATCAAGCTAACTTGCAGCGTCAGTACTGAACTTGAACAACCTGTCAAATTGTGTTGGAGCCAAAACTCATGTTATTGGAGTCATATTTCATGTTGCTTGAGCTCAACCCATCCAGTCATGTTAAAGCGGAACAAGTCATGTTCCATTGTTGTTGCAGAACCTGCAAAACTAATAGTTGAGATGATGGAATCGAAACTGTCGAGTAATTTTAATGGAGATAAACTTGCTGAGCCATGTTGTGTGTAATTTTTCTTTGTGTTTCTTCTATCAGGGATTCTTGGGAAATTGATGGAAACGTTTGGCTGTAGCCTCGAAATTCTGTGTTCCAAGCTGCTCCCTGAGTACGGAGAGCGGATGCTATCCAGCAGTCTCAGAGGAACTACACTCTGCCTCCTGATGGACCTGTTGGAGGTTCTGACTGCAGCTAGTTTGGTCTGTGGATCTGGACCCAGCATAATCTCAAAATACTCCTCCGCTCTCCTGAGAACTGTCAGCTGCTCCTCTCAGTATTTTGTCAGAAAGCGAGTCCTACTGCTCCTGAAAAGGACTTTGTTCCAGAAACTGGGGGAGGACTGGTCCCTGCCATCTGGACCAACCCAGGCCGACCTGAGCTCATGTGTGTGTGTTCTAGCTCAGTGTGTGGTGGTGGCAGTGGCTGAGAACTGGTTACAGACCATTCACATGGAGTGGAATTCATGCTTTGGAGAAACTGACTCCATCACAGGATATGAAGGTCGAACACTGAGAAGTGTGGTACTCCGAGATATCAGCCTGATCCTGCTCAAGTCCATACAGGTTCACGTCCAATCAACCATAGCTTCAGGTGAGGTTCCATCATAAAAAAAATTCTATTCTACATTCATTTAGCAGACGCTTTTCTCCAAAGCAATCTACATCTAAGAGTGAGAACAATACAAGCAAGAAATTAAACAGTAGGAGACATCATTGCTAGTCAGACTGATGTGAGTCCAGGTGCACACAGGTGCTGCTATGTAGTGCTAAAGGCATTGCTTTTTATTAAGAAAATGTATTCCCTCCCTACTATACTCCCTTTGTTTAATTATCTAATTGCAAAATATCATCTTAAACAGATATTGCACAGATCTAACTGGCCTTTTCTGAAACAAATCCTCCTCCCTACGCACATCCCCTACACCCTCCTTGAAGGTGCCTCGCAGATGAACAAGGTTCCCTAATTGCGGAGTAGGGTATAAATCCGGAACCTGGCAGTCGCCGTTTTACACAGGGTGCTGCAGGATGGTCTGCAAGAGGCGGAAACGTCTACGGACATTATTAATAATATTCCTCCACCTTAATTCCTTTCTCCACAACATCTGCTTCCTCACCCACGATTACATTTAGGATTTTTCACCTGTTTAATTTGCTTTTGATTTGAAAACATATCATTTACACAATGCACTTTGTGTCTGTATTTCTTATTTCACTACACGTACACAATTTGCTTTACTGACACCAAGCCTTCGATGCCCAATTCCTTAATTATGTCTCTGGAATGACAGAGTAGACTATTAATATTTTACATTTATACACACAGATTACTTTTTCCAATATTGTAGGGCAGTAGCTTATTAAGGTAGGTGAGACTTGGGTGAGATACTGTGGTGCATGCACTATGAACTTACTCCCAGCCTTCTTTGTAAAAAAAGAAAAAAAGGCTTTACTGTTAAATATGCATTCCTTTCAGCACACCGCGTGATTGGCTGTTTCGCTTGTCAAATAACCCTTGCAAATTCAAATATTTATATATTAATCAAATAATTAATTGAAGTAGTTGATGATTACAGCATTACTTTAAGTCACGTGTTTTCTCAATGTACCAGGGTTATGTTTTGTAGACATCGTGATTTTTATTTATTTAATGCTACAAAAATATAAATAGTGGTGTTCAAACAGGTGACGTGTGGAACACTTTCTCCATGGCGGTGTTGGAGTGTTATTTGCGTTGCTCCATGCGTTTAAGTCAGCATGGTATGCACACTCACTTTTTAGTACTTAATGGGCCCCTTTCACTCACCAGTAATTGGTTTCGGACTTAATATGGCGACCACTCCAAACCAAGTGGAAATGCATAGGGACTTGTTTCGGAAAAGGCCATTCAGTGTTGAGTTATGCCGATGAGCTGGATAATCTTTCTTAGCTAAGCTCATTGAGGAACTGCTACTTGAACAGAGTCTGTAGATCGCACAGACTTCGGTTTATTGTTCAACAACAGAGTAATAGTCAAGCTACTGATTTAGCGCCATGCTGTGATGCAACTTTCACTGGCACAGTAAGTGTAGAAAGGGAATGTAGCTCTGGATTAAGGAATGAATTAGACTCAAACTGTTTGAGTTATTGTTTTGCAAGCCAAAAGTAAAGCTTTGAATTTGATGTGCTGCAACTGGAAACCAGTGAACAGCAATTAGCAGAAGTAAGGTCTTTTTTGGCTGGGTCAAGACCAGGCATGTTGCTGCAATCTCAATCATTTGGAGAGGTTTAACTAAGCATGTCGACACACCTCCCAGTAAGGAATTGCAGTAGTCAATGCACACATTGACCAGAGCCTGAACGAGGACCTGTGCTATGTGTTCTGTCAGATAGGGTCTGATTGTCCTGATGTTGGAGAGAGCAATCAAGGCAACATGGAATTTAAAGGTCAGCTGGTCAGCTATCTTGACACTAGATTCCTGGGAGAAGACAGGTACAAGTGTGATAAAATTGAATTGCACACTTATTTCCAGAGGTAACAGAGGGCTGGTTGGACAGACAATAAGCTTGGTCTTAGAAGGATTGAACTGAAGGTGGCTACCCTCTATACATGCAGCGATATCAGCAAGGCAGGTTGATATTCAGGTAGGATGGTTGTGTCATCAGGTTGTAAGGAAAGGAAAAGGTGACTGTCATCAGCATAGCAGTGGTAGAAGAAGCTATAAAAGCTGATGGCTGCACAGAGTAAGGATATGTACAGTGAAAAAAGGTTGCCATGCCCAGAGCCCTAAGGCAACCCTGTTTTTAATCCCTTTGACAGGATACTTTGAAGGATCTACCTATGAGGTAGGATAAGAATAACGAGATGCCAAACTTTGAGACGGTGGAGAGAAGAATTAGGTTGTCGATTGTGTCAAATGGAGCAGACATCGGAAAAAGGATTGCCCAGCAAGCTGTAGGGAATGAGTAAGAGAGAACAGTTTCAGTAGAGTAGCCATGCCTCAAGATATGGATCAAACAAGTTGTCATGGAGGAGCTGTGAGACCTGACTAAAGACAGCACACTCTAGTAAGGGTTGGCGGACACTTGCACGACTTTTGGCCACAATTTTGTCGTGGCATTTTGGGGCACGAACCAGGAGGCTGCCGCACTGTTCAAGTCTAGTTCACGCACAGTTCAAGAAGAGTTCACAAATAGTTCACGAATGCGTGCCCATCAATGTCCGCATTGACACGAACTGGGACAATGAGTTCACGCATAGGTTGCTCATAGTTTACGCACTTCCTGCATTGACACGAAGAGTTTACGCAATTCGGACGGTGTTGTTCCGACTTGGGCATCCTGTATAAATAGGGGGGCCCCCTCTCTAACCCCAGGTCAGTGGAAGAGAGAACATGCTGAATGCCAGAGACACGCCTCAGACCGTAGTCAGGAGGACAGGGGACACTTGCTGCCTTTGGGACGAGCGGGGACCGGTCGCTCATGGCGCAACCCCTTTCTCTGGTCACTCTCCAGGCGGCAGCACTTAACAATGAGCCGGGTCTAATTGTTGCAGAAGGTGGCAGCTTTATTGCTAACGTTTTCCTCTTACAATACAGCGACTGTCTCTAACGTGACCCGTGTGCTTGTCAGCCCTCTTCTCCATCTCTCCGTCTTAGTCGCATACGCACACAGATATTACACATATTTAAACACATCTATACACATATTTATATACAGTCAATGATACACAGACACGCTCACCCTCTTAAAGAGACAAACGCCACTCTCATAATGACACAGTCATTGCAGAGAAGAGAAGATGTCTATATCTGTCACACACTGGCACGTATCCTCCAGCATCGTTCCGATGACCTCATGACGTGTTCACGTACAGTTGTCGCATAGTTCACGACCTGGTGTCGACATTTTGTTGTAAACAAAATTTTGAACATTTCAAAATTCTCGTTCCGACATGGCACGCAGTCACGACGGGTTTACACACTATTCACGGCAGTTTACAACTAGTTTGCGCACTGGCACGACTCGAGTCTTGCCAGTGCGTGCCACAGAATCGTGCAAGTGTCAGGGCTTCCTAATTTTGACACGAACATAAGCAGTAAGATCATTCTGTAGTTTTCAGCGTTGGCCTGGGTGAGTGTGGGTTTGTGCAGGAGTGGGCCGACCATAGCTTGCTTGAAGGCAGAGGTAAAGACACTGGATTTAAGAGAGGAGATGGTAATATGGGATTAATAAGGAATGGTAGGAAGAATCTTCTTTATAATCTCTGTGATCCTGATCGAGATCCATCATTAGAAAATCCCAAAAAGGATATTTAAACTCATCCATCAGTGTTAACTGTCATCATTCATAAATAAATCCAAAAGATTTTACATATAATCTGGGGATTATTGTCAGGTTTTCCCCCCTGATGGAGCATGCATATTCCTGCATGGATATCAGAAAGTCAGAAAAAACGTCAGTTTTTAGGTGACATGTTCTTTTCATTCTTCATCCCAGCAGATATAGTGGATAGAACCAGGACTGTTCGGACTGGTTTCCAGAATCTTTGGGACTTCTTGACACAGAGCAGTGGCTCTCTGAGGGAGCTTCACCACCGTTGCTCCTGGGTCACTATGCTGTTTGGAGAGCAGGATGATGATCTAATGGAGGCTGCCGTCACATGTCTTTCTGTGTTCCTCACATTCAGGTACCACATTGATCAGATCTTCATCATTTGTCTGATGTGGATGTGGTGAAAATGCTGATATTCTCTTCTTCAGACAGAGTTCAGAACTGGATGACAGCGCCGTGTTGGAGGCAGCCTGTTCTTTTGGCTGTAACCCACACTGCCACTTCATCCTCCTGCTTCAGAGCTTCTCCTTTGACCACAGCATGCTCCTGGACTTCCTCATCTCCACGGAAACCTGCTTCCTGGAGTACTTTGTGTGCTACCTAAAGTTTCTCAGAGACGACTGGCAGGGCTTCTCTGCCGCCTGTGGAAGCGTTGGTTCATCAGACGGTCTGATATCTGGTTCCCGTGGAAGTGATTGTTCATCAGACGATGTGATACCTGTTTCAGGTGGAAGCGTTGGTTCATCAGACGGTCTGATACCTGGTTCCCAAGGAGAAGTCGGTCCAGGAGGATGGTCCAGTCTGGGTTCTGGACTTCGTCTTGTGGAGTATGATAGTTCTAATGAGTCCTCAGGGTCGTCTTCTGAGGAGGCAGAACTGTTTGAGAAAACTAGATGTAATGTTTTGAATTGGAACGAGAATCAGAGTAGTACTATGTGTATTGATGAGACACCAGCAGCTTTACAAAGTGGATCTAGTTCCTCTGTGTTATTGGACCGTCCCAACTTGACCCCTCGACCGGACACGTGTGAGACCCTGAAACGCGTTGTTTTCTGTCTCACAGAGCTCAGAAAAGTGGTGAGGAGACTGCAAGAAAAGAACCTGTTCCCCTACAACCCGTCTTCTCTTCTAAAACTCCTCTCACAGCTGGACCGCGCTTAGATCTGACCTTAAATTAGATCAGGCCCTGGATCGAAAACTGGATCAGGTCCGGTCCTCGATCAGGTCCTGGATTAATCAGTCCTAATGGAGGAACAGATGTTTGTAATGGTGTGAAATGTTACAATTATGCTCTCAAGTGTAGTTTTTATTGAAATATGAAAAAGAGAAAATGCATTTTCTGACGGGAAACAGTTTATTTATTAACTTTATAATTGTTTCTGTTTCACCATGAACTTCCACCACAAAGCTCTCAGATTGATTCCCAATGTTGACAGGATTTTTTTTTGTTTGTTTGTTTTGAACATTTAGTAAGAAAGTTATTTTTGGTGACCAGAGATTTATATTAACTCCCGGAAATTATCAGAATGAAAACTTATTTAGTTTTGAGTGGTTTGTTTTTTAATAAAGAAAAGAGCAAAATCTGTGATATTATTGTGTCTAGACATACTCCCCAGACCCGGATTGGAGCTGAATTCTGTTGCCAAAGTTCTCATAATGTGCCCAGGTTGTTTCGTAAAGCGATTCTTAACATGCCGTGTCAATTAAGTGACATCTGGTGTAACGCCCATGTGATTATGATTGTGTGATGTTAGCAATCTTACTATGGTTTTCCATGAAGGCTACATCTGTAAACATAATGATAAATGTATTCTTGAACAATCCGTGTTGTAAAGCCAGGCTAAATTTATCCTAATAACACTGTTAATCTATATTAAAGACTATGAAAGTCATATTCCAGGGAGATTGGTTTTAAAAGTCCATGGTCAAGTCTCAACTTGGTTAAAGCTATGTTGTTTAAAAGTCAGTGTAATAAAAACAGGTATGTACCTTTTCTAAATTAAACCTTTCCAATGAAGGAATTGATGAGAGAATGTGATGTATACAAGAACGTAAATATCTTGGCTTTAAACTTGAAACTCAGTATGAAATTAGATGTAAAAAGAGTTTGGAGACAAGTAAAATTCAAAATATCACATTTTAGTTTCATAAGATCACAACGCAGTCAGCCAGGCTGTACGTGTATGCAATGATTATGTCAAATATCAACTACTGTGAAACAATTTGGTCACAGGCAAACATAATCACATTTAGTACTTTTTGATAAGCAAACCGCCCAATAATTGGATAAGAAACTGTCTCAATATCATCACAAGTTTATATAGATATATATAGAAGATAGATAGAGGGCTGCATGGTGGCGAGGTGGTTAGCACTGCAGCCTCACAGCAAGCAGGTCGCCGGTTCAAACCCCGGCTTGGGCGCTGGCCTATCTGTGTGGAGTTTGCATGTTCTCCCCGTGTTAGCGTGGGTTCTCACCGGGTTCT
>JBAMHX010000001.1:33978557-33990313 GCA_037177515.1 Pseudomugil tenellus
TGTAGGGGTGTCCGAATGTATTTTGGGAAAAAAGTAGTGCACTCAAAATTACCCACAATGCATCTTGAAAAGTAGTGCGCATCGATGGTCAATAGACGGGTCAATATAGACCACAAAGCATTGTGGGCCTGAGCTTACAATGGCGGAAATGATACAAACATCAAAAACATTTAACAAAAAAACTATAGAACATCATTTTTATCTCTTTTCTACTGAATAATTATGATACAAAGCAAGAATAAAATGCAGTATAGGTAAATAAGACACTTTCACACGAAATTAGATTGGATTTGAAATGTAACTTGTCTGTTGTGGTTGTCATAGTTACAGCTGGTAGTCACGTGATGCGCGACAGAGAAAAAAAAAAACTAGTGAGCTTCGTGTCCGAATCACATTGAGGAATTGAGGGCACTATATAATGTGCTATGTAGTGCAGCCCTATGTAGTGAATGAATGGTTAGGGCATAGGGTGCACATTCGGACACAGCCAAAGAGTCCTAAAGGCGTGAGAATTTTGAATGAGGGTCTCCATGGTGCCAGGATTCTGTGGCAAAAGTTTTGTGAAGATTGAACTAACTTGAAAAAAAATTCTTCCTTAGGGATCTCAGTCCATTTTCATAAAAAAGTCAAAGTTGTCCAATTTGGCTGAAACTATTACGATGTTTTTGCAGTGACCATTAGATCAATTGATGAAAATTTCAGCTTGGTGGTACCGAGTGGAACAACGTGGCTTACTGGTAAGGGTATCTTTCAAAAACTGCCCTTCAGCAATCCCATATCATTGGAATCCAGGCAGACTTTGTGGACAGGCATTTTCTCAGCCATTTTAGGATATTCCCACCTGAAACTTACTCAATGTTCTGTTAATTTCAGTATCATGAGATATGTGTACTCTATGTCAAGATGTAATCCCTTTATATGACAGTTCAAAGGGATTGGAAGTGTACACAGTGAAGCATTTTTTCCAGATTTAAAGTGTCACAGTTACCCAAGGGCACAAGGGGGGTAAGATTGCAGGATGGGACATATTTTTTTTTTTATATCTCTGCAACCATAGGTGACTGGATCATGTTGTCGGGTTTTTGTGTCATGGGCCCCAAAAACCGACTGTTTTTTAAAAATCGAATGGAATTGGTAGTGGGGAAAAAAATTGGGCTCACGGCATGAAGGGGTGGGAATGAGAAAATATTCGAGAAAAGACGTAAAAGTTATTCCCTGATTGTGTTCTCTATTTAACTGATCAGCATATTTCCGATCACAGGTTGAGACTTCCTGTGGGCTACCATGGAAGAGCTTCATCAATTGTGGTTTCTGGGACCCCTATCCGCCGTCCTATGGGCCAGATGAGACCAGATCAAAGTAATTTATTTAATCAGATTATGACTGGAAGTACATGCAAACTTCACACAGAAAGGCCTGTGACTGAGTCGAGGCTCAAAGCAGTGAACTTGCTATGAGGCTGTAGTGCTAATCACCACATTACCATGCCAGCCCCCGAGTTGAGTAGTTGTGATATGATGATAACATTTATATTTAGACAAAAGATAAATGATCTTTCTGTAAAACATTATCGAGTTGTTTAATGTATGTTCCATGAACTAGTGTTGTTTCATTTTGTTACGTTTTTCATTTGTGTGGGTTCTAGAGTCTCGTCTCATGAAGTAGGTAGATTAGAAAGTGAGTCAGGGACATGTCTGGATTGATCCTGGGATGGCTGTTTTGTGGGGCAGCTGCTGTCAATTGATTGCTGTCAACACTGGAGCCACAGGAGCAAAATCAGACGATCGGAGGGGCGGATACTCCTCAGTCTCTCCAGAAAGTTCTACTAAGGAGTCCTGAAGAGGAGGATCTGCCAGATATTTAAACCTTAGAGTGAGAAGAAGCAAACTAGTTTTCATCCTCGTGAAAGCCAGCATTGCTAGTGGAAACTAGGGCCAAATCATCAGCGTACATGAAATGATTCACCAGACTCTTGCCAATCACACATCCAGTTCTACAGATATATGATCTGTTCTTTTCACATATTTATATTTCAGTCTCCTCTCATTGTAAAGCCACCTCATCATATATGCACTTAATTTTGAATTAATCTCATTGTATATTCATCATCTCATTATTTATGCATATAATTAATTCACCATAACATTTTATAATTGAATTGAGGTATAATCTCATCTAATTTTATATTATTTTCCTTCTATTTATGCATTCATGTAATCTTGTATATATCTACCTTCTCATTTTAACCCTTTCATGAATGCATTAATAAAAGGCAATTACATATATTTTTCAAATACACTATTTTATTTCCAGGGTCACATGCAATTATTTTGTTTATTGATGGTATTTACATTGGTTTTTATTTTACTTATTTAAATGTATTGAAATATTATGAAATAATTATATGAAATAATATTTGCATAATTATATGACCTAAATATTTTACTAAAAAATATAGGTGTATCATTTTCTTTTCCTATTTATCCCTAAGTAAAACTTGGGTGATTACATTGTATGCATTCAGTGAGTGATAGTGTATTAGATGACCTACTATTCTCCACAAAGCCCAGTCAGTGGCAGACGGGATTGTAGATGTTGCTACTGGGGGAGTATGTGAGTCCTCTGAGCCATTGCATACCATAACAGATGGGCAAAAAAACATACGTGGACTACATGGCGGGGCAGTGGTTAGTGCTGCATGACGAAAAGGTTGCTGGTTCGAGTCTCAGCTCGGCCAGTGGTCTGTGTGGAGCTTGCCTGTTCTCCCTCAACACTGGTTCCATCATAAAACATGCATGTTAGGTTAATGGGTCATTCTAAATTGTCCTTGGGAGTGGATATTTGTTTGTCTCTTTGTGTTGGCCTGGGATGGACTAGTGAACTGTGTGTGATCTGCCTCTTGCCCGGTGACTGCTGGGATAGGCTCCAGCTACCCATGACCTTGAATTGAAGGAAGCAGTTAAGAAAATGGATGGATGGACTATTCGCCACTGAAGTGGTTCATTTATAAATAGATCACTCATTCATAGGTGTCCACTGTAGTGACTTCTATGCATGAAAGGGTTAAATAATGTTTTCATGAATATATTGCATACAGATGTGATGTAAATAAATAATCTCATTCTGTCTCTAGTCATTGTTCATGTTAGTTAAGCCTTAAAAAATATGAAGCTCTGAAGTTACTAAATGTTTTATTTTAAACTATAGAAAACATCAGTTGGTACTGCTGTCATGTGACTGTGATGAAGATGACCCTTTTTGTTTTCTTCTTCCTCTTCTCTCAGCAAAGCCCCCAGTGTTTGGTCCATCAAAGCAACTGGACATTGAGCTAGAGATGGTTAGTTTACAGCACCTAATCCCTAATGTTTCTGGTGTTTGAACTGCAGTTTGATATTCCTCTACAGTGTCTTTGTCGCTTCACTCACAGCTGATCTCCTCTCTTATCAGGCATTCTTTATCGGAGGAGGAAACCGTTTGGGGGAGCCCATTTCCATCAACAGTGCCCATGAACACATATTTGGCATGGTGCTCATGAATGACTGGAGTGGTAATAACACCTTAGCTGTACACACACTTACATTGAGATGTAGCATTAAAAATTACACTCAAGGCTACAGTTCTGTGTGCTTTTAGTTCTGGACTATTACAGAATTTTCCCATCTTATGTTGATCCAGATATCAGTTTGAGATCATTATTGTGTTAATTGGTGAGATTTATCTTCAGGTTTCCAATGAATGCCTGAAGGTTTGAGACCCAAAGTGAATCTGGTGTATGGATCCAGTCAGACCCCCTCCACCCTGAATGATCATGCATACAAGGTGGAGATGATTTGCTGTGAGAAAGTTGTTTTCTTTCTGTATTGTATCCAGAAAGTCTTATCAGACTAGATAGCCACCCTGATCAGTTTTCCTCTTTTCGTTAGTTCCAGAGAGACATCCAGATCTCTGTAACAGCCCTGTTGTAGCAAACTGTCTCTTCACTGTGTTCCATGGTAGATCTAGAGCTGTGGAAATGTTTGTAGACATTCTCCAGACTGAGACTTTTGATGACATAATGGGTGTAACAGGTATTGCACACCCCAAGTGCAGTACAAAGAAGGGACAGAATCAATGGTCAGTTAATAGTTTTATTAACTGGCATACAGACAGTGTGGGCAGGTGACTTGGTCAAGACAGGCAAAAGTTCAGTTATCGGGAGGGAAACAGAACAGGCAAATAATCCAGGCTGAGATTGGTAGACAAGAACGAAAGACCGGGGGAAATGTATCAGGGCACAAACAACATGGCAGGTCATAGTCAGACAGGGTCAATACTGGGAAGACAAAAACAGAAGAATGCTGAAAGGTCTCACATGGTAAAGAACAATTTGGCACTGAGTGAGTGTGAGGGTGAAGAATATATACTGATATAAGCTGATTGGACAATGAGAGCAGGTGTGTTGATCAATGTGTAGATGTGGTGTGAGCAGGGCAGTGGAAAATTACTGAGTCCATGGATTGGAGCAGACTTTGACACTGGGAACTTTTTTAAGAAATGTTGAATGGCTTTGTTTAGGTTAGGGTGTCCAAAATTATGCAACTTGATTACTGCACCTTTTAAAAACATTTTTAACAGTATTTAGGTGGATTGTTTGGGTTATTGAAGTAAATTTTGAAAAAGGAAAAAAGTTGGGAAATCATGTCCGTTTGTATTAATATATATAGCACAGAGTTTGAACTATTTGCTAATGTCAGAATGCTTAACCCACTTGCCATGTGTCTTTTGTAAGTTTTTCTAAAAGATTACTAAATTGAGTAAATATTTGTATTAAATTAATGAGAAATTGAGAATGACCTACAAATACTGAGATCTACATGACGTAGATCTGCAAAAATGAGTAGATTCTGTGTATAGGCGGGTCTGAGATGTTCTTGTTTATAAGAAAATTTCTAAGTGTAAGGACAAAATGGTAAATTTAACACATTGTAAAAAATATTGCCAACCACAAAATATATACACAAATCTGTGGGTTGGAAAGGCTGATAAATGTTGCCCAGGATTCCTAAACTCACTTGTGTGTTTCTTCTCAGCTCGGGACATCCAGGCTTGGGAGTACATTCCTCTTGGACCTTTCCTGGGGAAGAACTTTGGAACTACCATTTCTCCCTGGGTTGTCCCAATGGAAGCCCTTCTACCTTTTGCAGAGCCCAACCCAATCCAGGTGAGTCAAACGAGGTATTCTGAAGATACCTTCATTGTAATCTGAAAAATGTCTTATTTTGGCGTTTTTGGGATTGTTCAAGCAAAATTGCACAAGTGCTCCACCCTTTGTAAAGTCCCCAGAACTGCATGTCATCAATCTTCATGAAAATAGGTACACATGTTCTACAATGCTTGGGCCAACAATAAAGTCCCAAGGATCTATGCTCCAAACTAAACAGGAAGTCTTCCATTTTGGGTCAGTTGCCATTTTGGGAATTTACTCATGTCGTATTTGAACATATTTCTCCTAGGGCTTTTGATCCAGTGACACTAATATTGGACTGGATGCTCAGGAGACATGTGATTAAAAGCTATCAAAAGCTTTTTCCGAAGACATGACCTCATAGTTTGACATCTCGCCATGAAAAACTAAATTGATATCTTCATGAAATTTACAGGCACAATTTAGGGTCGGGTCCTAGATGAACTGATATAACCATTTTCTGTCTGAGACTTTGCTCTGAATATGTCAGCCATACTGTAAACGTAGTGAAATTGACATGTTGCATAACCCCCAAAATGAATGGGTATCACCCCCTAGAAAATTTCAATTGATAAGCTCCACCCACTCAGTTGACTGGCATCCATGAAATTTGGTGCACATTTGCAACTAGTCAGGACTTACAAAAAGGACTCTTAGATATATGGGCTAATTTCATCGGACGGTCAGCCATTTTGAATTGAAACATAATTTTTTAGTATTTTTCGGTGTTTTTTTTCCTCTTACATTTGGTCGTTACTCATGTTAGCGATTTTATCCTGTATGGCCGAAACTTTTACAGTACGATCTTACAACATTGTGATTAAACGTTATCAACAGCTTTTTGATACATCATTGGGTGTGGCCGTGGAACTCGCTCAATGTTGATGATGCATCATTCAGCATGGTCTTTCTCTACCTCTAAAATACAACATCCAACATTCTTTCTTTTTTGTCTATTTATGTCACGATGCCTCTTAGTATTTAGGTTTTTTTGTTTTGTTTAACATAAAATTTACACTTCCAAAGTGTCGTTGACTTGATGAGACCCATTCATGGTTACATCCTTTTATCTTTAGCTTTCATGTTTTATCCAATTTCTGTATTACCGATTTATTTATTTGTCATTCATGTTTTTTATATATTATTCATCCTAATAATGATGTTCAGATAGAATTGAAACTAATGTTTAATCCAAAAACCTTTTGTCAACAACCCCCCAATCACCAAAAATAAAAATAAGAAAATAAAAAAACTCATTTAGCAGATTCAGTTTGGGTTTGTTTTCTTTCTCCAGGATCCTGAACCACTTCCATACCTGCAGCATCAAGATGCCTACACCTTCAACATTAACCTGTTTGTGGCTCTGAAGGGTATGCATACACAAACAGAAATTATTTTTTACACACACTAAGAGTAACATGATTTTTCATGGAGTGTCAGAACAATGGAAAAACCTGTGGATGTTTTTTGATGAGCATGGAAGAGAAGATTAAGTTGACTTCACCACTGATTTTTGATGAGCAAAAAAAGAAGCAAGGATTGGGCACTTGAACGCGTTATATTATTAGGCCTGAGCATCAAAGGCTTACCACTGCAAGCCACCGTTTTCCACAGTGGAGGAAAATATATGAACACGCTGACACAACCAAGCGTTGAGTTCAGTCAAACTAAATGACACATAGGCTTTGGGCCTCAGGCTGAGGCCTGTCCGGGAGCCAATAGAAAGCAAGCAGCTAGCAACCAGTGCTAGCGCTAATAGCCCTTCTGACACATGTCAATGAAAAGGATACGTCTCTAAATTTAACATTAAAATAACATAGAAACTGAGGCGTTAGAAAAAGAAATCACACCTCTCAGAGTTGTCATGAAGGTAAACTTAACCTATTAAACCTAAAAGGGTTTTTTGAACCAGGCTGTAAACATATTTATTTAGCTGCGAAATCTGACATTTTAACTTGGGAGTCTATAGAGGATTGCTCTCTCTTGCAGCCAGCCTCTAGCGGTCAGGGGTGAACTGTATTGTTTTTACTTCCTGGTTGACCAGAGATTGGCGCCTAGAAGTGATATAAGGAACGAGATTGCGAATACATGCGGTTGAAAAGGGTTTCCTCTGCAGGGTGGCCAGGGTGAGAAGCTTGGTCATCCAGAAGGGACTCCGAGTAGAGCCGCTACTTCTCCACATAAGGAGGAGCCAGATGAGGTTGCTCAGGCATCTGTGTCTGGGGAGATAGAATTCTGTGCTTTCCTCCTCGGTCTGCTGCCCCCGCGACTTGACCCTGGAAAAGTCGTAGTGGATGGACGAGCACCACATGTCCAGATAACATCACAACCATAGCCACCCCCATGTTGAACCAGCAAATGACTCAGTTTAAGGCCTGAAAGCCTTCATTCTTCAGAAAAATGCTACCATACCACATCATTATACTCAGTTGTGATTCCAAGAACCTTTAGCCACATTTACACTAACTGGAGTGATGCACTGATTCTAGCAGAGTGGATGAGCAGGTAATGATGAATATTTCTGCATTACCACGTGATGCTACATTTGAGGACCATACCACGGCAAGTACGCTATGCTGTCTTCATGGTACACAGCAAGGCAATTGGCCAAAGGGCTGCTGTAGATGTGAATGCCTCCAATGCTACTTGCACCTGTAATTGTTATGTTATTATGTTAATCCATCATTTTACACAATTTATTTAGCATAATGATGCAGTTTTTTTAAATTACACAAATATACAAACCACAGCTCAGGGACGTGGATCAGATGGGAGTCATCTCAACAGTAATTGGGATGAGCCACGGTAACGTGATCTAGTGTTGCGTTTTGTCATTTCTGCTTTCAGCTCCATCAAATGCAGAGTGTGTAGAAATGAACAATTCATGAAAGTCTATCTGTTTGTCTATTTGTTTATTTTGAAAAATAATGATGCTGCAAGAAAGATGCTAACTTATTTGGTGTTTGTAAACTGTAAACTTGTATTGTTCTCTTCCTAGGACAGGACATGTCTGCACCTGCCAACATCTGCAGTTCCAACTTTAAAGTAAGAAGCTGCTGAACGCAGCCTGCAGACTACCCTGTTCAGCTCTGCTCCAATCTCATCTGAAGAGTACAGAAATCTACTTCACTCATAACTTCACTCATAACTTCTTTAATTTTTTTCTCTATATTGATTAGATTTTTTGTGTATGCTTTTAATTATTTTCGCCAAAGCATAAGTTATGTTTTTGGCAGTGGGTGTTTTTTTGTCTGTTACCAAGATGTTTCAAAAAGCTGTAGACAAATTTTAATTAAACTTTAAGGTAATCTCAGAAGTGGAATAAGGAACAAGTGATTAGGTTTTGGGGTTATCTAGACCTGGATCCACCTGGATCCAGGAACCTTTTAAATGATTATTTGCTATGTGGAGGTAAGGATACCTTTGAAATCAAAGCTTCTAATTCATCAGATAACAGCCAGATTCATTAACAAGAAGAATATTACAAGATGACATCATGACAGATATTACATATATTATCAGCTAACCCAGACTGCATCCATTAGAGAGAATTTCTTTGATTTTCTTCAAAAGCTATGTGTCAAAGGGTGTTTCCAGAGTCAAGGATTCTAAATAAGATCCTGATGCTGGAATAGGTATTAGTCGTGGCATTAGCTTATTAAAATTATAAATACAAATATTTGCATGAGGTTGGTAACTGGGTAGGCTGTTGGGCTATTTGTGTATTTTCTAAGGTCTTTTCTCAAAGATCTGGTCTTCACTACCGATTTGGTGAAACATAATTGTAAGCTAAAAATATTGAATAGCTTTAAAAGGTTCTTGAATTTTGAAAAACTGACCCATTGATGTCACCCATTGAGACTGCACTCTGAGGTCTTTGTTCGTGTCGTTTACAGAACATGTACTGGACTATGAAGCAGCAGCTGGCCCATCACACAGTCAATGGCTGCAATGTCCGGCCAGGAGACCTGCTGGCTTCTGGTACAATCAGTGGACAGGTGAACCTCCATCTACTTTTACATGCGATACTGATGATTATTTATTTTCTCTACGTCATATATTTGCATTCTGATTAAGTCTTTTAACTTCCATTAATGGCTCCATCGGTTTGTTAAGGCAACAACATTCCAACTTTCACCGTTGAAAGTCCAAGCCATAATTTGCAATATTGTGTATGCCCGATTCTTCATTTTTTTATATATAAAACTAGATCTAGAAGTTAAACCCTTTTAATCCCAGTCAGCATGCAGACATGATGTCTCCAGAATAGCCTCAGTTGTTAGGATGAATTAGATTCAATCAACATTAATCATTAGATTAATGTTGCTATTTGTGCTCTCTAGTTTGGATCATTTTGCTCAAAACATACATCTAATATAAAACAGTAGCCTATCTACACCTATATATTCCCTATTACGTATACAATTAATTTCCATTAGTTTTTCAGTTCTCTCAGTTAAACCTCTACTTTTTCAAGGGTTGTTTCATTAACTGTTTACAGGGCTCAAAAAAATGTTACACATTCTTTGATGACAGGTTAATGTGATCTTTCACCTAATTATCACTGTTAAAATAACCTGCTTTATGTATTTTCCAGCTATTTAGAAAAAGAAATGCATGGCGGTGTGGTGGTTAGCACTGCATCCTCAAAGCAATGAGGTCCCTGTTTCAAGTCTAGGCTTGGAGAGCGTGGAGTTTGAATGTTCTTTCCATGTCAGCATCTGAGGAGCTCTCTAGGTATTCCCGCTTCCTCCCATTGTCCAAAGATATGCCTCTTACATTGGTCATTCAAAGTTGTCCTTGGGAATGAACATGTATCTGTGACTGATTGTCTCACTGTGTTGGTCTTGTGTTGGACTGGAAACTTGTTCAGGGTGTACCTTGTGTATCGCCTAATGATTGCTGGAATAAGCTCTAGCTATCTGTGATCCTACATGGAATAACCGGCACATATGATGAATGGATAAACATATCTTGAATAAATTAAATTTAAAAATGGCAGCAGGGCATGACCACAGCAAGTGATAAAATGTGTCTTTCTGACGACATTATTGCCAGCCCAAAGCTGAAGCATTTTCATTTCTTAGCGGTAATGGAGGCTTTGTGGATAACAAATAGACTTCGTGGATAGTTTTCCTTTAAATAATTTTGTAATTAATACATTTTAAGCAGTGACTTAAACTTTTTAGAATTGTCTCCCATTGTTCTTCAGACAAACCAGTTACAGTGTCTTCATCCCATTGTAATTTGGTAGATTTTATGCTGTTAGGATATAAGTGGATCAGCAACTTCCTAAACAGATATATAGCAGGAGTGGAGACTGCATGTACGGGACCCAACCTGCACACTTTCCTGCAGTTTTTCACCCGCCACCACCCTCCCCAAAACCCATAATAACCGTATCTGTCCCTAGACCACCCAGAATAAATAAATGAAATAGCACATGTAGAATAAATCATGAAAACCTTCTAAATAATAAAACAATGAAATAAACAGGACAAAAAATTAAAACCATTAAATGTGGTTTACTGAATATCAGATCTCTTCTAAGTCTCTGTTAGTTAATGACCTGATTAGTGATCATCACATTGATCTATTTTGTCTCACAGAAACTTGGCTGCAGCAGGAGGATCATGTTACTATTAATGAATCTACTCCACCTGACTGTCTAAACTTTCATGTTCCTAGGACTACAGGTCGCGGAGGTGGTGTGGTAGCAATCTTTATATCAGGGCTATTGATCAGTCCTAGACCTAAAATTAGTTTTAATTCCTTTGAACACTTGACTCTCAGTCTATCTCACCCAAAATGGAAATCAGAGAAGCCACTTCTGTTACCAGTAGTGTATCATCCACCTGGACCTTACTCACAGTTTCTAACTTCTCAGACTTCTTACCAGACTTGGTGCTAAACACTGATAAAGTTATTGTACTGGGTGACTTTAACATTCATGCTGATGATGAAAAGGACAGTTTAAACATTGCTTTTAACTCCATGTTAAACTCCATCGGCTTCTCACAAAATGTCCGCAAACCTACTCATTCTCATCATCATACTCTTCATCTTGTTCTGACTTATGGCATTGCAAGTGAAGAACTAACAGTTTTTCTGCATAACCGTCTTCTGTCTGATCATTTCTTAATAACCTTTGCATAAACTTTACTTGATTACACAATAGCCGAAAAGAAAACTTATTATAGCCGATGTTTGTCAGATACATGTTACCAAATTTAAGAAATCAATTTCACCAGTATTTCCTACAACACCATGTGTTGATATAATAGAGAAGATCCATTCGAGCTCTTAAACAATACAGGTTGATGAATTTGTTGAGAGAATCAGAGCTTTACTGCGTACAACACTAGACAATGTTGTTCCTCTAAAAAAGAAAATAACGACTCAGAAGAAGCTCCTTGGTTTAATTCACAGTTCCTAGTTTTCAAAAAGACATCAATGCACTTGGAAAGGAAATGGCGTTCATCTGGTCTAGAAGAGTCTCATTTAGTCTGGAAAGAAAGTTTAATAGTATATA
>JBAMHX010000001.1:33990413-34016229 GCA_037177515.1 Pseudomugil tenellus
GTGTGTTTAAGCAGATAAGGTCAGGCAGGGAGGTAACTCTCTTACAGGAACATCCAATTGAAGCAGGTCAGGAGGAAAACAGCCTCTGACCAAAAGCCTCAGAGCCTCTGACCTCTGACCAAAAGGAAAGGAGGAGGACCAAGAAGAAGAAGCACACCTCTCAGAAATACACATTTACATTAAATTTGCACACATAGACACAAATGAATTGTGACAGTGTAAAGGAGGATGTTTTTGTATTTTTTCTGTCTTGACCTTCATGTGATGTCTCATTCCATAAATTCCATAAATTCCATTCCATAAATTCTCATTCAATAAATCTTGTTAAATTTGTTTTACTCTCAATTCAATACTTTTACACTCTTCTAAATCAAGAAACAGACTCCTCGTCCTTTGACGGGGTTTTGGCCATAACAGCGCCAACTATAACTCTATTAAATATAACTTTAGCACCTTCATGCCACCTCTAAGTTCTGTGAGCCTTTGACTGCAGCACTTCTGAGGTCTTTAAAAACGCTTCGGAAAGATAGTTGCAGTTGATACCCGCAGTCATCCATGTTCCCAAATTTGAGACCTACTGGACAAGCGACAAAAATATTCTGAAACTTCGTAAGTACCTCACTTTTCAAGACTAATAGGAAATATTATGTAATACATGCCAATGCTCATATATGGTTCTTAAAACTATTTCTATTGTACTCAGAAGTGTTCATTTTTCATGAACATCTATGAAGCTAAAAAAGTGTTGTGCTTCCCAACTTTTTCAATATTAACATTTTTATTTAACATCATAGTCATTATGGTCTTTAGAAATTGTTTTTCGGGGAAATGCACTGCTGTGCCACAGTTTAACCATTAATTTTTGACAGTAGACCTTTAGTCCTGTCATCTGCTGAAGAACTCAAAAGACTTTCAACCTGTTATCTTCATCAGTGAGGGACAAGAATAAAATGCAAGCAACTTATCAATCACTTCTTGACATAATTATGATTAAGTGTGTGGTTTATCCATCAACGTAAAAGAAAAAAAAGTTTTTGGTTTATAATTTCAAGTATATGAACTTTAAGTTAAAAGTGGTACTTGGGTAAAAGTTATACATCTGTAAAAGTTTTTAAAAGTTATGCATCCCTGAGGGTAAAGTAATAAGAATAAATGAATAAAGGTGAGGTAATGATGGTTCCCTACTTCGTAGATACTTGGTGTCATGTATTACGTTACATTACAGTGCACAAAAAGAGGAAGTAATCAGTAGGTAATGATTACCTACTGGTTCACTAAACAGTAAGTGTCAAGGTTTTTTAATTCCGGTTTTTTACTGATTGTAAACAGTAAAATCTGTTTTTTTTCAAACTAATTGTGTTCTATGCTAAATGACCACCATGTAATAATTGGTATCTTTAAGCACCCATTAAGCATTCTACTGTACAACTGTATTATAGTATGATGGCATATAAAATCTTGAATCTTAAATAAATTAGTGTAATGTTCATGAGTAAGTACTGGTTAGCTAACCAGTAATTACAACTTTGTTACAAAGGTGTTCTCTAGTAAGAATGCAAATTTTATACTTTATTGTAAGTGCAGTTCTCCCAAATTAACAGAAATTACAAAGCTAAAAAGCTATTTAAAAAAATAGAATGATAATATCTCACAATAAAGACATTTGCTCATATTACTTAAGGCAGAAGTGTTCAGAGTCGATCCTTGACCTGCAGGTATCCAGCAGCTAATTAAGTTCTGCACAATGACTGGTTTGAGTCGGCTGTATTGGAGCAAGGATACGTGGAAAACCTGCAGGATTGTGGCCCTCGAGGACTGGAGCTGGACACATCCAGGGGAAAATTGCCTTCATTAAAATTGCTATAGCTAAAGTTACTTATTTTCAATTATATCTGCCAAACCATCTTTTAAGTCACATAACCAAATTCCTTTGGAAGAAGCAGCCATCATGTAACAGTTTATAAACCTTAGAATAGACTCAAGACAGAGGTGGATTGGTGCTGGCCAGTTTTAATTATCATTTCATATGTAACAGACTCCAGTATATATCCAAATGGCTCTCACACTTTTTTTTACATAAACCATGACTAGATGTAGAGCAAGCATTGTGCGAGGATTTGACAATGTCTAACTTGTCATTCATTAGCTGAACCATTAGACAATATAAGTATTTTAAAAGAATTACCACCAGTTCCTCTTTATTTGGTGTTGTGGGAATTTTTTCCCTTTCTGAAACTAACTAAGTCTGCACTTATTCCATATAAGCTCACACCCATATGGAACAATCTCCTGCAAAATAAAAACACTAAACTTCCCTCAATTAAAAAGTAAAGGAATAAAACAGAACATATAATATAAATTGGAAACTTTCTACCATTCGATGTAATAACTTCAAAATATTAAATCACAAGCACAAATTTCTTAGATTACCACCAACTTAAATCTATTAAAGGTAGTAAATACATTCATAATAAATTAAACTTGCAGATATATGAGGATAGCATTCCTGAATCTCAATGCTCTAAAAATACATGTTATTGTTGGAAATTATTATAAATATTCTCTATTTATAATTATCTTATAGACAAATATTGTCAAAGTTAGAAGATTCAATCTCTCTCCTAAAATGGGAAGCAGACTTATTCAGTAACGTTAATAAAAATGAATGCTCATAAATATGTTTAAACACCTTTAACATAAGTAAGAATTTTGTGCCCTTAAGGCTCTGATGGAGTCAACGGTCTTGGCATGCCATGGTATATGGTCTTTGCCATGGAGTTCGCGCTCTAGAATGACAGGTGATTCCCCAGGTCTCAGGCTCCTCCACAAGCCTGCTCCTGACTTTCGTTTAGGCAGGGTGGCATTGGCATGACAACACTTCCTTGAACACTTTCCCTCACGTACATGCATGCTGACAGTCAATGTGTTGTCCTTAGGTTTATTCACTAACAGACACTTTGAGTTCTTTTCTCATGCGCTTCTGGTTTTAGTTGAGATGATTTCTTATTAAATTCTTCACCTCTGGTGGTCATGAGGTGTTGACTTGCGGTGGGCCGTATGTTCTTTGTTTTGTTCCTCTGCAGGTTGTCTGGAATGCATTGTTTTTTTGTGTGATGTTCTTCTCTCTCTTTTCTGTCTTTCCCCCTTTTTTTCTGTTCTCATTTTCCGTTCCCTCCCATCAAGTTCAGCAGCACTAAATTCGGTAACAAACAATCGTTCAAAATAAACAAACAGAATAGGAATTGAGATGATCAAAACGAGTGCAACACAGCAGCCAGGACATCAGTCTGCTTCCTTAATACTGAAAATGATAAGTTGAGTAAGAAAATTAATTTCAGACTTGAGAGAGAGAAAGCATGCAGCTGGTGGGTCAGTTCAGACTGGTCACTGGTAGTGACTGACTAATCCAGTAGCAGGGATGTGTTCCAGATCTGTCATCCTGCTGGTCTAGAACTGGTTTTGATTGGACCCCCATCTGAAAGGACACAACAGTGTGATCTCTCCCCCTAATTAAAGTCCGGTTCTGATGGCCCCCATTCTGCCTCTAGATCCTCCATTTAACATGCATTTATTCCACGGACTGGAAAGTCTCGCGGTGTTACCATTCAGACATCTTGCATTTCATTAGTCCTCTTTTCTCCTTCCACTCGCGTCCCGTCGATCCGGTTTCCACGGTAAACAGCCGGAGTTCATTACGGTGAAAGTCTGCATCCTAATCCTGCTCTTTAACGGATGTGAAGTTTGTGGTTGTACCAAGTCTGGGGTGTTATTTAGGCGGACTGCAAGCGGTTTGTTGTGCGGGTCTCTCGCCATATTGTGCGTCATCTCCATCGCCCTTCGGTCTTCTTCCCCGCTGAGGAAACATGGCGACTCCCGCTGCAGTCAACCCGTCCGGTAAGTCCGAACCGAGTGTGTTTTTGTAGCGGAACTGTGTGTGTGTGTGTGTGTGTTTAAGTAAGTCGAGGCTGAGGCTCCAGCGTTAATCTGTTCCCTTCCCCCCACCCGCAGAGATCTGGAGATCTGCTTGTTACGTTTGCTGCAAGCTTCAGCGCGTTTTCTCCTTTATGGATTCATCCTTTGTTGTAGCTACCAGTGCTCTATGTGTTCTCACCGCTTGGTTTGGGTGCCCGTGCAGTTTTAGAAGAAGGGTCCTGAAGTGGGTTGGTTTCAGATTTATCCTCAGCTCTCTGATCCAAACAGATCCGGTGGTTTAAGATGCAACCAGCGTCAGGGAATGCCAATTGACTGGTTCTGGGCTTGTGGATTTGGAGGCTCTGCTTTTTAACATAAGCAAACTTGGTCAGTGAAAGTTGACAAAGTTCCCTACCGTGTTTAGAGATCTAACACCTAACTATTCTTAATTAGGCCTACTCGGGGTTACTTTAAAGACTTTTTTTGTTAGCCTGTAGTTTAAATTGTGGACTTGCAGGGATGGATCATGGGTCAACCAGAGTTGAACAGAGTCAGAACTTTTCAAGTCTTTCTACACGTGATATATATGCATGCATGCATGCATTCTGGCCTGTCAGATAAACCAAACATCTTAAAACGGTGTGTAACATAGTTTGCTTTAATTGAAAATGACGATAAACTTCTTAATTTTTTTTCTATATTTTATTTGTCGATCTGTATTTATTGCAAATACCTTTTGATTGGACTTCCATCCACGCACAAAGCACAGTCTCAGTGCCATAAACCTAACAACAAACACTTAAAAATGCTAGCTGTGCACATAATATTTACCTGTATATACAAATGACAATAAAAGTGACAGGTATTGGTCAATAAATATTACTGTTCTTGTTAAATTAAAGTAGTCTGCGATAAAAGAGAAAATCACAAAACTGAAATAGTGTACTCAAGATTGCCCAAAGAGATAAGTTACATTTACTCTCCTTACTATAGTTTTATTCTGAGGCTTGACAGCTGTTGGGTAAATGTGCAAGCAGTCCTTCAAAGACTGATTTGACAACCGGTTATTTTATGGAGTTCATTTTTGAAAACGCTGCCTCACAATTGTATGTTGATTCGTACATCGTGGGCACATACACAGCCAGTGTCTTCAGTGTGACATACTCATGGGGACAAGCCACCCAAAATGCGCTCAAGCTTTCAGCACCACGGAGAGCAGTTTTCAGTTTCCTTCACATTAGCTGAAAACTCTACCTGGGTTGATAATAAATAGGAAATTTCAATCTAGCTTGGATTTTTTTTTTATTTCAGCTGTGTGATAAAGTGTCTTCACAGTGTCTGTAATCCTTCAACCGCAGTCTAAAGTGAACGACAGCGGCACAACTTTCCTGACAACAAATCTGTGTGGAACAGCTCAAGATTTTTTCTGAGTTTCAAGTGTTTACACCTTATCCACTACAGATTTTCTTTTCTCTAGTCAGTCCTCTAAAAGGACTGACTAGGTGGCAAATTTAGATCCTCAATCTCCCCAGATTGTCTTGTCAGAACAAATGAATATAGCAGTTGGTTATGCTCATTTCACTCTTCATTGTAGGGTTCATGTGGTTTATGGTTCTACAAAGATAAATAATTAGAACAAGTAATCACATAAACAAGCATGGATACATTTCTGAACACAGTATACTATCCAAGTAAATAAACAGATAACAAAGAGATATACTGCCATTGTTCTTGTTAAATAGTGACAATTCCTATGGTGTGTAAACACACCCTTGGAAGGAAGCAAGGGAAGTATATGAATAACAAGATGTCTGTGAATTCATCATCAATGTAAATTAGACAAAGGCAACAAAGGTAAATTTCTGAACAATTGGCATTAATTACACGTTCAAAGTGATGTATAACTGTATTTGAGGAGGGTTGTGTAAAAGTCAAACTTATTAAACAGTTAAACCAAGTGCTAAATATATTTATTCAAACGGAGAAAAATAAACAAGTAAACTACTTTCATAAATGTCTGCGCAATGAAGGACACAAGACACAGTTAAGAAAAAATTAGCGCAATAGGTTTTCCAGTCGCAATAATTTCAGTTTTAGTTTTTCTCTTTCTTTAGCAACGACTGGATTGCAAAAGGTTTCACTACAGTGCATCATAGTTCATGAAGGCAATTTAGAGGGAGCGATTTCTTTGTCTGCAACGTTGCCTGCAAGATGACTTATTGAAAGAGATGAGAAATTCATTCAGTTTTACTCTGTGGTCAAATTAAAACATGACCACTTATATGAGCAAACACTATACTCATATGCTGAATCGACTCTGAACTGCAAGTGTTTGAAGACCAGATATGGTCCAGATAACCACACTGCTGAAACCCTGGAAGACCATAAACTAGTCTAGGCCACCGCCCGAGCCGGGGATCGAAACAGCAACCTGCTTGCTATGAGACTACAGTGCTAACCACTGGCTTTGAGATTTCTTACCATTAAATTCTAGTAAAGAAAAATAGCAATTCATCGACTTGTTTATAGCATCACAATGTATCGCAATATATTGTATCGCTACCTCTGTATTGTAATTTACACTGTCTTGCCAGATTCTTGGTTTGCTCTATTCCCAAACGGGATTGTAGGGAGGCTGGAGGGCGAGAGGCGGGGTACACCCTGGACAGGATAATCTATATATTTTTGATAATAATATTATATAATAATGTTGCATTAAGATAAAAAAATAATCTGTCTGGATAGGTAGCTGCAAGCTCAATTGATTGCAAGTGTTTTGTTATATATAATAAATTTAAATTATTGGTATTCAAAGTATTTGGTGTGGCTGATTTCATATTGTGAAGTTAGTAAATCCAAGATTAAAAAGTTGCCATTTTCTATTATATGCTCCGTTTTATTCCTTTATTTTTCCATTGAGGGAAGTTTATCATTCGTTTTTATTTGTAGAATGTCTGGGTTGTGCAGACTTGGTTACTTTTAGAAATTTCCACCAAGCCATTAAAAAGGAACTGATGTTAATGCTTTTAAAAACAAGTATTTTGTCTTATGTTTGAGCTGATGAATGGCAAGTCAGAGATAATCAAATCGTCTCACAATGCTTGCTCTACATGTAGCCATGGATCATCCAGATAAATTGGTTTGAGCCATTTGGAGATGTAATGCAGCCTGTTACATAAGAAATAGTGGTTTAAGTTAGGAAGGTCCAATAATAGGTCTTTACTTTGTTGTAGTGTTTTTAGACTGCTATGTGATGACTTGTTTTTCCAAAGGAATTTGGATATGTGAGAGTCCAGTGACAGGAGCTGGAGCCAATCCCAGCTAACATAGGGCAAGAGGCGGGGTACACCCTGGACAGGTTGCCAGTACATCGCAGGGCAAACGCAGAGAGGTAAACAACCATGCAAACTCACTTCTAATTTAGAATCGCCAATCAGCCTATCCTCAAGGTGCATGTCTTTGGACAGTGGGAGCAAGCCGGAGTACTTGAAACACGCACACTCACTTCTAATTGGTCAAAAGCTTTTTCTGCCTCTAAAGAGATTATTGTTGTCTCCAGATTATAGAATAATCGACTAGGTTAATAAATCTGATCTCACGTTAGTCAAAAAATTTCTTCCTAAAAACTGTTTGGTCTGGCGCATTCCTCCCAGTCACATCCCTCCACCTCTCAACGTCATCGCACCTTGTAAACATTGAAATTCCTCAGCAGAATGAAGGAGTCCTTGGAGGGAGCGCTCTCCATCATTCCCTCCAAGGACTCCAGAAAGTGTGGATTCTCTGAACTGCCATTTTGTACATAAGCATAAACCTATGGTGAAACCACAGGGGTGGTATCCCCTTCGGGCTGAGCCAGACCAGACCCACGGGCAAAGGCGCAGCCTCCAGACGTTCACCTACATGGCACACCCTGAGGACTGTCTCCATAGGGTGTTCTGGTAATCCACATCTGGGGAAAGGAAACTTTGCCTCCAACAAAATAGCTGCTAGAATCTTCAGAACACACAACCCCCTCCATCAGGATAAGGTGGCGGCTAAGGGAGTGGACATGGATCATTAACTTCAGAATAGGCTTAGTCCTGATTTAATATTCAAATATTTCTAGTAAAAGCAGGAGTTCTTGATGTTACATTTGTTGGGTTCTGAATCAACTCAGTAGAAACAAAACCTGGTCCTGGTACTCACTATGTGCTTTCATTTAAAGTAATGTGTGTTGTGGATCATTTCAGAGTTCCTCAGCTCCAGATCCAGAGCAGCATTTTAAGGCATTGTCATGACAGTCAAGGAGACTGTTTTCTGAGAACTGTTTGGAGATGTTTGTGGAAATCAGAGTTCTTTTGTTCATGTGTTGGTTCTTGTTGTCTCTTCCAGATATGAGCAGTGAGTTGCCGGGAACCGTGACCATGCCTGGAGCTGTCGGATCCACTCAAGTGAGGATGGGGGGAGCTGTTTCAAGCCGCGGGGGCAAGAGGAGATCTGGCGGGTGAGCATCTTCAAGTGAAGTTTAAACGGGATATACTGTAGTCCACTTTTCAACTCTTAAATATATGTTCTGGACACTATTATTTGGATAACAGAAATTTTTAATTAATTCTCTCCTGATGTTGTGTATATTTATGTTCTCTTTCAATCTCAAACTAACTCCACCAACACACAAAGGCGGCAGCCTTCTTGATTTGGTACTGACTAGAAACTGCTCCACTGCTTATCTGTCAGTGACCACATTACACCTCTCTGACAACAAAACAGCTGTCTGATGAGGTTTAACCTGCCTTCCCACTCAGACTTCTCCTTACTGTCTGTTAATGAGGCGACTGTTACTCTTTGCTCTTCCCTCACATTTTCGCTGGATAAAATGGACCTAGTCCACCTGGCCTTACACCAGTCCACCCGGCCTCAGAGTGTTTCCATTACGATTTGTCGGACCATACTGGTACACTTTGTGGACCTACTTTGTAGTCTGGTTAGGCCTGTCGGGCGGTGTGGGTAGCATGAGGTCTGCAGGCTGATTGGTTTGCAGCGAATGATGTCACTACACCGGGATGTAAACAGTAATGGTTAGTGCCTCTCCAGGTCGTCTTGTCTTGCCCGACGAGACGTCTGCTGATTTGCGGCGTTTATTACTCATTATAAACCATAACCCGAGCAGTAGGTACACGGCTGCTTCACCTCCTTCCATATTGTCTCTGTCTTCTTCTGTGGTATCTTCTGTGTTTTTTTTTTTTAAGTTTATTATACAAATTAAACAATAACCTACATTAAATATCAGAGAAGGTGTTGTTTTGCTGCGTCGTGTCGCTATCAGATGACATCGGTAACTTTCTAGAAAAACCGGGGTAGGGTTAGGGTTAACCCCTTCCACAATTGAGCGTCTGGACTTAGACTGGATTTGCAATGGAAAAGCATTCCAGCAGAATAGAGCGCTCCCGGGCTGGTGGAGTACGGCGGACAAAGTGATAATGGAAAACCCCATTAACCCTAACCCTAACTCCATTAAGTCCCCTGGTGTCAAAGCCAGCTAGACAGAATCCTCCTAGCACATGGCTCACTGACATTTTAAGGCAGGACAGAACTGGAAAGAAAGTGGCGTAAATCAAAAGAACTCACTGATCTGTCCGAGTATCTGCAACAACTCTCACTTTTCACATCCAGCCTAAAGGCTGCCAAGATAGATTTTTATCAGAACAAGATTGACAATGCTCCCAACACATGACAGCTATTCATGGCCTTTAACTCTCTTCTTTACCCTCCACCTACTCAACCACCTGCTTCGATCAAATCTCCCATCCTGAGCAAGCATGCGGCGACAGTGGGAAGGAAAACTCCCTTTTAACAGGGAGGCAAAACCTCCAGCAGAAGCTCAGGTAAGGCAGCCATCTGCCTTGACCTGCTGGGGTCAGAGAGGACATGAAATACAGATTAATATACATTGCAGCTGCTATCCAAGAAGACCTACATTTAAATGAAAATAAAAAGTAAGAAATGAGAAATAAGACCTGCAAAAAAGGAGAAATAAGCGCTGCAGCAAAAAAGAGACACACTCTCCACACTCACTGAGCTTGGCATCTCAGGTTCTACCCTCTCATGGTTTACGTCCTACCTCACTGGTAGATCCTTTAAAGCATCCTGGCAAGGACAAGAGTCCAAATAGCATGTGTTGAACCCAGGGGTTCCTCAGAGCTCAATACACAGCCCTCTTCTCTTTAACTATACACATACTCACTTGATGCGGTCATAAGCTGTCATGGCTTCTCCTACCACTGCTATGCAGATGACACTCAGCTTTTCCTCTTCTTCTCACCTGATGATACATTGTCTTACTGAGAATATCCGCATGTCTTGCTGATATCTCTGCATGGATGAAGGCTCTCCACTTTCAGCTAAATCTTAAACGGAGCTCATATTCAAGCCGTCCTTCCTTACATCTGCCAATAAGCGTGAACTTACTCTATGACACTTGTGCCTACATCAGCTGCCCGAAATCTTGGAGTCATGATGGACCTTCAAGGTCTGTGTTGCCTCGGTTGTCCGTAGTTGCCGATTTGCTCTGTACAACATCAGGAGAATCAGACCCTAACTGACAGAACACACAACACAGCTCATTGTTCAGGCTCTAGTAACTTCTTGTATCGACTACTGCAATTCCTTACTGGTAGGCCTGCCGGCATGCTCTGTTAAACCTCTGCAGATGATCCAAAATGCAGCCGCACATCTGGTCTTCAACCAACCAAAACAAACTCATGTCACTCCGCTCCTAATTGCACTGAACTGGCTCCCAGTTGCTGCACACATCAAATATAATTCTTTTTTTTTGGCTTACAAAACCATAGCCCAAATGGCTCTTGTCTACTTTGACTCATTAATCCAGAGCTACACTTTCTCTCGACAGTTACGCTCAGCCAGTCAAGACGTCTAGCACTACCATCACTACGTGGGGCTAAATCACAAGCAAGACTCTTCTCCTCTGTTGTTCTTCGGTGGTTGAACGAACTGCCAAACTCTGTTCGCTCTGCAGTGTCCTTATCTACTTTCAAAAGCAGGCTAAAGAAGTAGGTCTTTAAGGAACATTTCTGCACTTAGTTGTGATCAAAGAAAGTATACTAACGTATAAAAATTTGTTCTAGCTCTTTGCAAAAACTTGGATCTAATGAACACAGGAAAAAAAATAAAACTAGAAATTTGCTGTTCTTCCTGAACAGCAAATCTGTGAATACTTTCATGCTGAATCAATTGTACTGTAATGCTAAAGTAAGCTTAAAATATCAGCTTAAAACAACCTGGGGAAGACATGAAAACACAAATTCATGTTGAACAGTTTTGAAATAGGTGGAAATTTAAACTTAAATGAGCATAAGATAGGTGAAGGGCGTTGAAACCTGCTTATTGAACCATTAGTTTAAATTATTATAAAGTTGAAATCATTCGAAGTTTTTAATGTTTAAATAAAAAGTGTTTTGAATTTGAGTAAAAAGGTTAAAAGATAAACTGAAATGAGTTCAACAGTTGTGGCAGAAGTGTTAGAAGCTCCATATCAGGTCCGAATGTAATGAATATTGGTGTAAGATGTACTAAAAGTAAAGTTTAGGATAAAGAAAGGATATGAATAGATAGATAGATAGATAGATAGATGGAAAGAAAGAGAAGGATGGATTGATAGACAGATGGTTGGATGGACAGATGGAAAGAAAAATGGTTGGATGAGAGAAAAATGGTTGGATGGGTAGATGGATGGAGAGAAAAATGGTTGGATGGGTAGATGGATGGAGAGAAAAATGGTTGGATGGGTAGATGGATGGAGAGAAAAATGGTTGGATGGGTAGATGGATGGAGAGAAAAATGGTTGGATGGGTAGAATGATGGAGAGAAAAATGGTTGGATGGGTAGATGGATGGAGAGAAAAATGGTTGGATGGGTAGATGGATGGAGAGAAAAATGGTTGGATGGGTAGATTGATGGAGAGAAAAATGGTTGGATGGGTAGATTGATGGAGAAAAAGATGGTTGGATGGGTAGATGGATGGAGAGAAAGATGGTTGGATGGCTAGCAAGATGGTTATATAAGTAGATAGATGGAAATAAAAATGGTTGGATGGAGTTAATAACAGGGGAGAGAAAGATGGTTTGATGGGTAGATAGATGGAAAAAAAGATGGTTGGATGGATAGATAGATGGACAGAAAGATGGTTGGATGGGTAGAAAGATGAAAAAAAGATGGTTGGATGGAGTAGATCGATGGATGGATGGATGGATGGATGGATGGATAGCATAATCATAGCAGTCATCTCCTGAAAGATCTGAAAGTTTTGATACCAAGTTTATACACATGGACAGAAGCTTCCTTGTGTTTTGAAGGACTTCAGCTGTGCTGACCTTTTCCCTAGATTCACAGGACAGAGTTGTCATGACAACAGCAGCAGCTGTTTAGAATCAAGGCAGTCAGTGAAACTTCAAAGGGCAGAATGAGTAAGTTGAAATCTGAAAGTGCCAACCTCCAAACTACTCACCGCTGTGACCGTAAGACGTATCGACTCCATTTTTTTCACAGTCATGAGAAGAAGACGTTCAGCTACACAGGGATGTGAGTTATTTTTCCTACTGGGAAGTAAATTGAAACGCTGACGAGCTAAACACGATGAAGCAAAGCTGCTCTGAGGTGCTGCGGTCAGTTATAATGGAAGTCAATGGTAGAGGTTTTGGACTTTCCGTCGCTTAGAGGGCCATAGCTCAAATTCTATGACACACAGCATTTTCAACCTTGGCTTGAGTTGAAGCCAAGAAGATTTGCAACGTTTTGATGTATAATATTTGTAAGTAGGACAAGAGTTGAAGGACATCTGTGCCCAACTAGACTACAGCAGTTCGACTGCTGTCCTTTACTGTTTGATGTAGTGCTTGTGTTGTTCTTATCCTCAAATGTTAGTCGCTTTGGAGAAAAGCGTCTGCTAAATGGCTCTAATGTAATGTAATCTAATAGTGATGGCATAGGATGATGGAAAGACATGGAAATGTATGGGGAACTTATCAATAAGGGATTAACAGAAAGGGAGAAAGGAAGACATAACAGGTTTTCACTTAGAACTCTGAGGGACCACAACAAAGACGCAACATTTATTTATCATATTTAGTCCTGTAAATTAAATAAAATTGTCATTTTAAACTCTAAAATGACAATCTTAATCGAATAAGGAATTTATTCAGAAGACACACCTTTTCGTTTTTTCTTTTTTAATGTAAAACCTATCAGACGTATATTGACAGCAGGTAGTGAAATTATGCTAAACAGGTAAAATGTGTCCAGTAACATTATTTAGTGTTCTTCACATACAAAATCAGCTCAGCAAATAAAAAAATAAATAAAAGGACTAAGCTTTTATACCAAGAACTTTCACATAAACAAACTAATGGGTAAAGAGTCTGTATCTGATGCATTTTTGGTTAAACTGTTTGCCCCTTTGTTCTTTGCTGAAGTTCCATACAAAGGGGTGGAGTAGCCAAATACACAAGTCAAGTAGAAGTAGTAATGGTCTATAATAATGATAATACTTAAGTAAAAATACAAAGTACTATGTTTTTATTTTCCAAAAAGCCATTTTTAGTATGGGCATACTGTTCTCGGATGTTTAAATGCACATTTATGGAATAAATAGCTCCATTTTTGGGCATGTATAATAACCAGTTTTTCTTTTTATTTTGGGATTTATAGCAATAAATTAGATGCAGAAGAGTGCGTACCGCTGCGCCAACTTTGGACCTGGCACAGTAACATTTTGGAGGGAAAACCAGCTGCGCAGCTAAATGAAAATAAATTTAAGCCACATTAAACACGTTTGTTATCATTCAGTTCTAATTGGAACTGTGGAAAACAGGCTATAGAACTCGTTAGTTCCCTCTAGAACTCAAAATAACAAAATTCTGAGCTTTCTTAGTTAAACTAAACTCAGTATTGTAGTAGTTGGTATAGATGGAGATTATGTAAATATTGTGATAAATCAGTATTTATGCCTCATTCACCTTTTAAAGCGACCACACCAAAACAAGTCACTCTAATGATGCACCTTAAAACAGGAATTAAAGTCTGTGTGGAACTAGTATAACCAGGAATTGAGGGATGAATTTGAGCATTGCGGTTCTACTAGACCAGACCTGGGGCCTCATTTACAAAACTTTGTGTAGATTCACTACTAGAATTGTGCAAAAAAAACCTAACTTTTAGGTATGCCAAAGAAAAGTCATTGTGTATGCTTAGTTTCACGCAATTTCCTTTTATAAATCACAAGCTTGCCGAAAAGGTTGCTCAGGTGAATTTGGTTCACGTTCTCTCGCCTACACACCCACTTTTTTACCATACACGGTCAATGCAAAGCAGCTCATAAATATGTCAGCAAATGAATCACCAAGTGTTTGTGGCAGAATCAGGACAACTGAGACTGAGCGTGAACTTAACTTTGCACAGACTGAAATCGAGTTGCTCGTTAGTGAGGTGGAGAGACACGTAAGGCGATCTTATTTTGAAGTCATAGTCACGACGTAACAAGAGGTAAGCCGCTGTGCTACCAGGTTTGTCAGGATCATGTCTGTGTTACAAATAACTTGTACAATAATGGAATGAACGTTTTTATAGTTTACATAGGCAATCTCTTTCTCACATAGAGCCACTATAAGAACATGACTGCAGTAATAGCACTGATTATGTTTGGAAAGCCGGACATTGCTGCAAATTGCCTTTTGATGTTGGTCTGTTCTCCCACAGTGTCAGGAAACTTCATGTATCAGCCTGTCATTTTAATGACACCGTACAAAACAGCCAGTAAACGGCGAGTCCGGCGCTTTAACACTAGACCCACTTCCGCACATAAATGTAAAAGCAAATCGGCTTATTGGTCAGTCCTCATCATTGGTCAGGAAATCCCCGAAAACTCTCTCCATCTTCATCCAACGTCTACAAATGGCCTACATTTTCATCATAAAGTAGACCATCATAGACCTACTCACTACTATTTGAAGAGCATACGACGAGCCTTGCGCTCTGTGAACTCGTCAACCATTTTCTGTATCTTTGCTCTCTCCTTCTTTATGGACTCCAGTTCACCCAGTCTTTTCTGCTTTATTGTGCTGCTCAAGTCTTTAAATTAACCTTAACCTGGAGAATGAGAGCTCTGAAGTTGCAACGGTGACGCCCTGGCCCCTGAAGCCTCGCCCCTGATTGTGACAAATTATGATCGCTTCACATTATGCTCGCAGCGATATTTGTATATCTACTCAGTAATTACTATGATTGCTGGACACCCTCTCACAATAAATGTACCAATAAGCGCGGAGACGTTTTTAGTATGAGCGTACTGTGATTGGATGTTTAAATACGTAGTTATGGAATAATGTTTTTGGGCATGTATATATATAATTTTTCCATGTTTTTGATTGCAAAAACACAAAGTCTAATGTGAATTATACAAACGTGTTTAATTTGGCCTAAATATATAATCTTATCAGCAGTGCAGCTGGTTTTCCCTCTCCAAAATGTTGCTACACCAGGTCCAAAGTTGGCGCAGCGGTACGCACTCCTTTGCGTCTAGTTTATTTTTATAAATCCCAAAGTTTGTGTAGTAACATTCCTACACAAATTTCAGGCCAGTTTTTTGCGTAAGCAAGCTTTATAAATGAGGCCCTAGGGCTTTTTAAGACCCACGGACGAGATCCGGCCTGCTGGATGACTCCATTGCTCCATGACAGACCTTGTTTGACTCTGTTTGCCATACACACTATTGCGTTTGTTTTTTCTATTAGTTATTATTGTTATTTTTTAAAAATAATTCTTAATGTATATGTATTTTCTTTCCAGGTGCATTGTGAAGATTAATACCGCTGGGCACATTTCAAGTTTTAGAAAAATTGCACACAACTGTAAATGTCAATTCTTTTTTTAATTTTATTACATTTATAACTTGTCAATAAAAATATAATTTTCTATTAGCTGGAATGATCATGCATAAATATAAATAGTAGCGCAGTCTGATGGGGTCATTTACATTGTCGTTAATCCTCTGCATTCCCCTAGAACACATGAGGCATTGCTCTTTTAATTAGATGTAGTTTAATACAGTAGTTTCCAGTAACAACACCCTGTTCGTTTGTAAATTCATGACATAAAGAATGTAAATATTGGCCATCTGTAGTCATGCAGTTTCGACTTTTCACAATTTTGACTTTTTATAGTTGTTGCTAATTTGTTGCTCAGTGTGCAATGTAGTGTTATTGAAACTGTTTCTCCTATGTGTATTTTCATCTGAACTGAAGGGAAAGTTAGATATTTACCTGCATCTTGTAATCTGGGTGTGGGAAGCAACATGCAGACTATACCACATTAATAGATCAGTAAATGAGTTTATTAACTGTGGTAGAAGAGGGGTGTTGCTGGAAAATATTTAATTGGTAGGCCTCCTTTATTCACATACATAACACTATATATCAAGACATGCATGTGATTGAACCTTATCAGAAGACGACTTTAGCCCTTAAAATGTCAGCTCTGCCTAAAAAAGCTCAATTCATCCAGGGATGCAGGATCAAGGACCAGCTCTGTGATATCCCACAAAATAGCAAAAAACAGTAAGCCATTCTCGAATGAGAATTTTCTGAAAAAGCGCTTGGTGGACTCTGCAGCCCTTATATGCCCTGAAAAAAAAAATACATTCAAGCAAATCCCGCTGTCCAGGCGAAATATGACGAGGAGGATCGAGGATATTGCGGGGAACCTGGAACTACAGCTGCAACGCAAAATGGCAAGTTATGACTTTTTCTTCTTGGCTTTGAACGAGAGCTGTGATGTCCGCGACACTGCCCAGCTACTCGTATTCATCCGTGGGATAACACCGAACATCGAGATTACGGAGGAGCTGGCAGTGATGCAGTCATTAAAAGGACGGCAGGAAGCGATCTCTTCACGGGGGTAAATAAGTGTATAAACAATTTGGGACTGAAATGGGACAAATTGGCAGGTGTCACCACAAACAGTTGTCCGCACTTAGGAGAAAAAATGTTGGACTTTTAAAACATGCAGGATTAAAAAAAAGGTATTTTACATTGTGTTATACACCAACATGTGTTGTGCAAATCAGTGTTAAATATGAACCATGTTATTGATGTTGTTACTAGAATAGTGAACTTCATTAGGGCATGGGCACTGAATCACAGACAGTGTGTCACACTTTTGGAGGAGCATGAAATTGAGCATAGTGGCATTAGATACCACATTTCAGTCAGATGACTCATCCTGGGCAAAATGCTAATAGGAGTCTGGGACCTGAAAGCACGGATTCGAGAGTTGTATGAAATGAAAGACAAAGCCGTGCCAGACCTTTAAGATAAGGACCAGATGTAAGATTTTGCATTCGCTGTTGATGTGATTGCCCTGATGAACGAACTGAATACCAAGCTGCAAGACAAGGGCCTTATTGTACATGAAATGCACAGCCCAGTGAAAGCTTTCATCAGAAGCTACAGTTTCTTTAAAGACAACTGGAGAGCAACTTTCACTCACATACAAACCCTTAAACAAGTAGCACCATCAGCTGATCACCTTTGCAGGTACTCAGCCATGCTACGAGCATTGCATGGCGAGATTTTGAGGGACTCTAAGAATCTCAGAACAATGGAGGTCAAAATGGACATGATTTCCTCTCCCTTTACCTTTCAACATGCATAAGCTTGAGCTCAATGACTTGCAGTATGATGCAGTCCTGGCAGAGCAATTTAAGCCAGGATATCTGCTGGATTTCTACTCTTCTTTCAAGGAGGAGAACTGTCCTAGCACTCAGAAACGTTCTCAGAAGATGTTTGTCTTTGGTTTGGAGGAGGAGGAGCATGAGTAGCGAGTAGACGTGTCTCCCACTGCTCCCGCAGAAACTTGCCAAATTTCTAAATTATTGGAACTCGTAACTGGACAAACACCATTGAAAATATCTAAAAGTGACTTGACTACATTGTGTTTGAATTAATGTCTCCCAAGCCGACCAAACATCAAGGTGGTAAAGCCACATTACGGAGCGACCCTACCTCTCCAGCTAGCATTAGCACAGGTGTTCATGCTAACAGCATGAAGGCTCTGGCAAACGCTGTTACTGCTGTGCAAGCTTCTATCGACTTCTATCGTTTCGGGAGGAGAACCGAGCGTCTATAGCCTCTCTCCACTCGATTCTGAGTGTGTACGGCCAGCAAATTACTGATATAGAGGATGGGATGAACGAGTTTGACAAGAGGCTAAGTAGCGTGGAGACTTCCCACACACTTCTGGCTTTACGGGAGAAGGTGGCGTACTTGGAAAACTACACCAGACGGCAGAATATATACGCATCGTGGGGATACCAGAAAATGCAGAGGGCCTGAGGCCAAAAGAATTCATCGGCAAATTACTTGCAGACGTGTTTGGAGAGGACTATTTTGAGAAGCCACCGTCAGTGGACAGAGCCCACCGGAGTCTGGCTCCGAAACCAGCAAGTGGCAACGACAGAGCGCAACAACTCATCGTCAAGCTCCACCATTTCCAAACTAAGGAGTTGATCCTACGCCTTGCCAGGCAGAAGAGCCCCCATTCCTACAATGGATCAAGATTTCACATCTTTCCTGATTACAGCCCAGATGTCAGTAAACGGCGCTTAGCATTCGCTGAATCCAAAAAGAAGCTCTACGCTGCAAAGATCCAGTTCGGCCTTTACTATCCAGCCACTCTGCAGTTCACCCACAACAGGAGACGCATGAAGTTCACAGATCCCATCGAGGCCCTGACCTTCATCAACAACAATATTCCTGAGGATGACTTGTGTCCTGCTTCACACCACGCTGAGAACACTGACTGGGGTAATGTCAATGTTACAGCAAATGACTTAATCACTTAAATCACTTAAAAGAGTCAAGGATAGCATTCCAAGGTCAGCATTCTCCATATTCTTAATGTTTTCTTTTTTTTTTCTTTTTTTTTTACTAGTCATAACTATGTAATAATGAATGTTTGTGTGACAATACTGCGCCTTTTTTCATTTTACCCCTCTTTTTTTTTTCTTTATTTGTATAATTTCATTTTATTGAAACGTGTGAATACTGCAGTTTCAGTAATGAGTAATTAGGCCACAAGTCAGTTAATACTACTTCAGAGGTTCATCAATCGTTACAGAAAAAGAACTCATCACAGCGGGTAGCGTGCAAATGCAAGTTTGCAGTAGTTCGAAGTTCATGGGGGCGTAGCCTTTTTGTGGCATGTAGCAGTTTTGAATCATTTAATGTTTTTTTTTTCCCACACAGCCTATGCACCTGTTCTCCTGTTCCCTCTAAATGGAGCAGACACTGGTATTGTTCACTTGAATGGTTCTGATGAAACAGTAATTCACAATTTCTCTCTGAGAGAGGGTTCTCTCTCACCTACAATATCTTGGAGTCGGTATTGCTTTTCTGCAGGAAACCCGACTTGTAAATCGAGATTACTCCAAGATCGACAACTTGGTGGGGCAAACGTTTCATTCACAGCTTAACTGTAAGAGCAGAGGAGTAGCTATACTTCATAATAATTCATAAAAAGATTCCTCTCCTCGTGTCAGATACCCTCCTGGACCTAAATGGCAGATTCGTGATGGTCGTGGGAAAACATTTTCAACTCAATTTAGTACTGGTCAATATATACCTTCCAAATTTTGATGACGATAATTAAAAAAAAAAAAAAATGCTAAGCTTTATTCCTAATCTGGACAGCCATCACTTGATTTTGTCCGGGGACTACAACCTGGTGATGGATTCTGTTTTGAAACGCTCATCTCAAACCACACCAAGACCGTCTAGGTCGGTGCAAACAATTGAGGAGCTAAGTTCCAAAATTAAAACTCTGGACAATCAAATCTCTTTGTCTCCAACCCCTAATTTGATTGGAAGGGAAATAGGTTTACAAACTGAAGTTGATCTCTTAACTACCACTCAAGCGGAACGGCTCATTTCTAAATCCCGTAGTAGTTTCTATGAAGAAGGGGACAAACCCAAATTATTAGCAAGTCAACTTCGCCAAAGAGCAGGGTCTCGTAATATCTCACAGATCATGCTACCTGATGGCTCCTTTACAGAGGACCACCACACTATCAATAACTGTTTTAAGGAGTTCTATTCTAATCTATACTCTGTAGATTAAGCAGCTGATAAAAAACAATTAAATGCTTTTTTTCCAAGTTGAACATTCCTATAATTGAGTCTGACTCTAAAAATCGATTGGAACAAAATCTGACTCTGGAGGAAATTAAAAATTCTATAATGTCTCTTCAAAGCGGTAAAGCCCCAGGTCCAGACGGGTTTCCAACTGATTTTTATAAAAAAGGCGTTTGACCGCATCGAGTGGGACTATCTTTTTCATACACTCGACAGGTTTGGTTTTGGTCCCAGATTTATTCACCATATAAAACTAATGTATACCGACCCAACTGCCTCAGTCTATACAAATGATATCTCATACGAATATTTTCCTCTGTATAGAGGGACGAAACAGGGGGACCCAGTGAGTCCATTGCTCTTTGTTATTGCTATAGCCCTTAGATGTCATAATAGTATACAGGGTATTTCACGTGGTGGCCTGACTCATATTGTCTCGCTTTATGCAGATGATCTATTATATGTCACCAATCCTATTACAACCATCCCCAGGGTTCTTGAAATATTGCATGAATTTGGTAACATATCTGGGTATAAGCTAAATTTTAATAAAAGTGAATATTTTCCCATCAGTTGTAATGCCAGAAAATATCCCAATCTACCATTTAAGATGTCCCCTGAATTCTTTACTTATCCCGGTATAAAAGTCACCAGATCCTATTACAGTCTATTTAAAAGCAACTTTGCCCCTTTGCTGGAAAAGTGCCAGCAAGATGTCAAATGATGGTCCATTCTGCCGCTTCCTCTTATCGGGAGAGCAAACTCTATAAAGATGAACATTATACCAAAATTTCTATGTTTGTTTCAGGGATTACCAGTTTTCATACCACACTCAAAAAATTAAATCAAATAATTTCTTCCTTTGGAACATGGATGAATATGGAACAACAAATCGGCTCGCATAACAAAAGAATTTATGGAAAGACCCAAAGATAAAGGTGGGCTCTTTCTTCCAAATCTACTTGCATGTTACTGGGCGGCAAATTTTAATGCAAACTCGCTATGGTTAAAAGATTTTAATGGCAAGACTCCTGCTTGGCTCCAAATTGAAAAGTTTACAAGCATCCCACATTCACTCCCTGCTCTAATATGTGCACCTTTACCACCATTGGCGAATAATATTAAAGATAACATAATTGTAACTCAATCACTATGCATTATAAATCAGTTTAAAAGATACCTGGGTATTCATAGAACATCTACCCATTCGCCAATAATACACCATTATCTCTTTCAACCATCCTTGATGGACAATGTCTTCAAAATTTGGCACGATAAGGGCATCCATAGTATTGAGGATCTTTACATCAATGATACTTTTGCCAGCTTTGCGCAACTATCTAGAAAATTTAGTTTAACCAACAATCATTTTTTGCGATATCTGCAAATCAGGGATTTTACCCGTAAAAAGTTAGGCAACTTTCCTGCACTTCCTCCTGGATTCCTTACTAAGGGTAAACATGTTGGAAAAAAAAGAGAATGTCATTTATTTACTCCCATATTATGGATGCTTGCAACCTCTCTATATTACATATTCGAGAACAATGGGAAAACGACTTGGGGGTTCAGATGTCTGATGAATGGGGCGGTGTTCTGAAAAGAGTCCATTCCTATTCTATATGCTCAAGACATTCTTTAATACAGTTCAAAGTGGCTACACTTCTCTAAAGCTAAACTGGCAAAAATATTTTCAAACATGGACCCGTTTTGCGACAGATGTAAACAATCTCCAGCTACCTCTTATGATATGTTCTGGTCCTGTCAGAAACTTGTTCCATTCTGGTCCTCCTATTTTGAAGTCATATATAATGCGTATACCTTTAACATTTCACCCTCTCCCATGATTGCGATTTTTGGAGATTTTTCCGATCCAACTGGATCAATGCTACCTACCCATTTGTAGAGGGTAATTGCCTTTTCCTCCTTGCTAGCCAGACGCTTGGATTTTTTTTTTTAAATGGAATGCTGTTGATCCTCCAACACACCACTAATGGATTTGGGACATTATGCAGAATGTGAAATTGGAAAAGATCCATTGTACCCTCAATGGCACTATCAATGGATTTCATAGAACCTGGGATTGTCTTATAACATATATGAAGAAATTACCTGGTCTGGAGTTGGAGTGTTTGTACCTGCAATTGATTATTATCATGATTACGGTTAGGTGCACCTATGGCTGTTGTTTCTTTTGTGTGTGTGGGTTTTTTTTTCTTTTTCTGTTTTGTTCTGTTTCTCTTTTTTGTCGTTTGTAACAAGTCTGTCTGGTAAACTTAGTCGGTCGTTAAAATTCTTTCCTGAGGGGTTTGTTTTTTCTATGTTTGCCTGTATTATTTGTAATACTCGACGAATATGATGGTTTGAAGGATCATTTAAATAATAAAAATAAAGTGTTTAAAAAAAAAGGTGTTTGCCCTCTTTGGCGCTACCTACATTTGCGAACAAACATTTTCAGTGATGAAATTTACAAAACCCAGATGATGATCCACGGATGATCATCTGTCAGCTGTGCTTCACATGTCTACTTCGGACATTCAACCTGCCTTTGATGGACTCTCTAAAAACCAGGAGAGATTAGATTACTCTCACTGAACAAGGAAGAAGAACACAGTGAGGTGTTCTTGGAGGCATATTTAGGCACCAGATAACAGTGAATTGGGACACTTTATTAAAAAAAAACAAACAAAAAAACAATCTATTTTCTCAAAATCACACTTCAGTGACAGTTCAATATGTTGTTTCTTGCTGAATGTTTGGAGAACAAAGACAATGTTGAGATGCCAGTTTGTAAACAATTGTTTTGAGAAATTTCTGTGAAAAGTTTTTTGAAGACAATCTCAGTTTTAGCTTTACATATACTTATTATATATATATATTATATATATACTTACTTTATATATACTATCTCATAATACAAATTAAAAATGACCCTACTTAAAATTATATCTAAACACTGATGTAAAGCTCTCAAAAACTAATTTTTATCTACAGTTCCTGGACTAACAAGTCACACGAACATGTATTAAGAACAGGAAAAAAAAAATGCAAGAAATACTGATAAAGTTAGTGCTGGCATGTCTGTATATTTAGAAGATGTTTTTTTTGTTTCTGTACAGAATGTTTTTGCGAAATTTAAGTTCTGCTGGAAGTTTATTTCATTCTGTTTTTGCTTTAAAAGAAAATGTTGATTGTCCAAAAGCTGTCTTGGTTTTTGGTATGACACATTGTCCAGTTGTTGTTGATCGTGTCGTCCTACTCATTTGTTCAGATGTCAGCTTAACAAACCTTTTAATAAGAGGAGGTGCCATATTATTAATTATTTTAAAGAGCAAACATAAATTAGCATATCTAATATTGTCAAAGTTTAACATATTATACTTTATCATTATTTCACAATGGTGACAGTGTTGTGTTTTTATATCCAGAATCCTAAGTCCTAAGCTAATCCCCCTATTTCGATTGTAACATTCCTACTATTATTACTTCAGCTGGTTTCCCTGTTTCAGCTATGGACACTGGTAAGCATAACCCTTTATTGTCCGCAGGTCTGCGCCTGACATCATTGTATTTTTTTCTCTCCTCCCTCCCTCCATCTTGTCTTTCCCTCTTGTTCATCTGTGCCATGATGCCAAGCTCTGTCGATGTTAGCTTCTATAGTAAAGGAAAGGTTATAACTCCTGACTCCAAGCTGACTGAGCTTCACTGGAAAGTGACATTTAGCCTGGATTGCCTTCTCAGTTGCCTAATCACTCCACAGACCCACACACTCTTCCTCTGCGCTTCTGGAGAATAATCTTGGTCAAAATATATCCCTTTACCTTGCCTTTGAGCCCAACTTTGCTTCAGCACCTCTTTCTTCACTGTGTAGTTTAGAAACCTCACAATATGGGAGCATGGAGGTGTATCTTTGTGCACTCTGTCTGTATATTTACCTAGGGCGGGAGTTGTGCAGACTGAATTAATCTTTTGACGAAACCAGCTTTGTCCTTTTTCTGTTTTTCTTTAAGACTTGATACATTTTATAAGTAGTATGTAGTAGTTTGACATATTATGGCTGATTAAATATTTCAGTTATGAAGACAAAGTCACAACTAAAACTCATCTTACTCTTCACCTTTATCATCTCCTCTCACTGATTCTGTCACCTGGAATGATCTCGCATTAATTCAGGCTGAGAAAAGAAGTTTTATACTTAGTGACTTATCATCACCATCATTTACGTCTCAGTAACAGCTGGAAAATCAGGGCTCTGTAGGCCAATCCGAACAGCTAAACGGGTCATTGTTGAAACTTAGGACACATTCACATCAGCACTTGCTGATTTGAATCCAAATCTGTTTGCTCAGAAAGTTTGCTACTTTGGGGTCACTGAATTCACAAACGCATTCTGATTCAAATGAAAGAATCAGATTCGGTTTGCTTACAAACAGGTCTCGGTCCATTTAAAGCGGACCACATACAGGAAGCAGACTACAGAACAAAATGCTTTCTGGGTTCAGCACACTGTATTGTGAGTAAACTCAACTAAAACATATGCTTGTGTTGGATAATAGAAGGGTCTGGGAGAAAGAGCTCATGGGGAAGACTTTTGGTCCAAGTTCTAATAGAAATCTCATCAATCAGACAGACCACTATGACCTACTGCAGCTCCATATTTTCTTGACTCTAGTGGAGAGTTAAACACATCTTTTAAAAGATTCAACTCATTTGGGAAGTTCACCGTGAATGCAACCTCAGTCCAGAGTAAATATATCTCTCAGATCAAAGTTCCTCCTGCTGACCATGCCAACACATTTAACAACAGCAGAGAGCTGGATTTTTAGGCTGTAAAGAACTTTGAATAGAAAATAATCTGCAATGAAGATTAATGAGCAGCTGACTGCACCCAAAGGAGTAATTCTGGTTCCTGGCTGTGTTTTTTAGGATGGACTTTGATGATGAAGACGGAGAAGGACCCAGCAAATTTTCAAGGTGAGAGCTTTGAAAACTGTCAAAACTCTTTTCAGGTTCAGAAGCTGTTCTTGTTGGAGGGTATTGGTTGGAGCAGCAATTTTTGGTCACATCAAAACTTCATAATCCTAAAGATACCCTGTATGTAACATGGATATCATCATTCATATTTAATTTTCCTCCACCATGAATCCATCAGTGTTTTGAGTACAGTATACAGCAGAGGTCCACCTATCATTCACATAATTTCAGGTTGGCCCACACTTCCAAGATGAGACTATCCCAAAGAACATGCAGGAATGTGTGTCACAATGATTTGTGACCTTATTGTAAGAAATTAATAATTGTATTTTAATGTTAAATGAAGTGGAAATGACGAAACGGGTTAATTGATTAATTGGTTTGTCTATGTGTGTAGTATCAGAAGTTTTGACTCGCCCATGTTGTACACCTGTGAAGACAAAGGTATAAGCAGTTAATTAAATAATGTTTCTGGGTAAGAAATGTTGAACATTTAAGGAATTCAATACTGTACTTGTCTTTGATTTGTGTGTCAGGATGATACATTGAAGAAAGGAGTTCCCAGGTGTTCAGGCACCTTTTTAATTGTTCCAGTATATATATATATATGTATGTATATGTATATATATATATGTATGTATATATATATGTATATGTATATATATATATATATATATATATATATATATATGTATGTATATGTATATTTATATATATATATGTATGTATATGTATATTTATATATATATATGTAT
>JBAMHX010000001.1:34103426-34114604 GCA_037177515.1 Pseudomugil tenellus
TGCAAGTAAAATGATCTCACGTTTCTCTGTGTTTCCTTTTAGATTCTTAGGTGTTAGGTGCTGATTTAAACCTGACACATAGATATGGCATAACCGGTGTAGAGCACTTTCATGTTTTAGCTTAATTGCCTTGCTCTTAATTAACGTCTACTTTAAAGGTCTGACCATAAGGCTCCTATGTTAGGGTTTTAGGTTAGGTTACGTTGGTTTCCTGTTTTATTTTGTAGTTTTTCCTGTTTTGCCCATTACTTTGTGTTTTAGCCTCATGTTTTGTTCATTAGTTCACCTGGTTTAACATTGGTCATTGTTTTCACCTGTGTCTTGTTCTGTTTTCAGTGTATTTATACCCTTCGTTTTCTCCCCCCCCCCCCCCCTTGCTGAATCATTAAATCCAGCATTTGTTTAGCAAAATCAACAACAGGGTGATTAGAACTGCTTTACAGAAAAATCAAAACATTAAAATATAGGCATTAATTAAAGTTAAAAGAGGAAATAAATTAAAAGGAAATAAACAAAAAGAATCACAAATCATAATCTATTACAAATTAAAGAAACATAAAAAGTTCAAATGACATCAAATAAAAATTTTTTTGCTTTTTTTTTTCTTTGCAGGCTGAAAGTCTGTCTCCCCTGTCCAATAATAATGGATGTCCTCCAATCAGATGATTCGCAATCCAATATCATAATGGACCTGGTCCAATCAGTTGTCTCCCTGTCCAATATGATATTGGACTGCCTTCCAATCAACAGAAAGCATGAAAGCTGATAATGGATGTGACCAATCGTTGTGGAGCTTATTGACAGGCGATCCTGCTTCTGTGTTCATCTTCGTTTTGTTCCGTCATCGGCCGAGCACACAGCTCCTCACTTAGTAAAACAACAGTGTCAGTCGGTGAAACTTCTGGGTAAGTGTACTTAGTGAGCTAACGACATTATTATGTTTATTGTGTTAGCATCTGCATGAAACGGATTTGAGTTAAAAACACACCATGGTAATATTATGACAGTGAGAACATTGCACCATACAGCATTGTCTTAATTATAAACTGCATATTATTTTGTGATAAGCCCACAACCGATTCATGGAACAGATTAGTTAGTATTAGTGCAATTAGCTATGATGGGCTGTAGCTCCTCTGCAACCCTGAACTGGAATAAGCACTATGAAAAATGAATTGATTATACTTACTGAATAATAATTTGCCCCATTAAGGACAAATCAGTGAGATTGTCCTGTTGAAAATTAAAACATTAACCATTTGAAGTTAAGGAATTCATATGATTCATTCAGTTTCTGAGACATTTTGTATTGATACTGTAAATAAAATCCTGCTGAACACTATGTGATTTTGTCTTCTTCTGCTTAATGGACGATAGAAAGCAGAACAATACACTATATACACTAAGAATTTTGACGAAATTTGTAATGTATGGTAATACATCTTTTTTGTATATACACAGTATAAGAGACACATAAAGACCTCGTATTTTGACTTTTCTTACCATTTTTCATTGTATACTACTGTCTCTTATATGTTAAAGAATTTAATCAAATTTTACAGCAAGTATATGATTAATTAGTTTCACTGCACACATGTTGCATTCATGTGAAGACACAATGTTTAAAGTCATTGCTATCTTTGCATGACTGCCAATGGAAACAGTTACAGTTTATGAGCATGAGATCAGATGAAGAAAAATGAACTGTGATGATGCAGATTATGTTCATTTGATGAAAAAAAATGCATGGCAAATAACTGCACAGCAGGTCTAATGACATTGCTCTTGTTTCAGATACAGAGCTATGCCTCGTTCAGGCATCAGATCTGTCTGGCCTGATTAAGCCCGAACCTACATGCCAAGGTGATGGGTCTTAAAAAATACCATCTCCTTTATAATCTGGAATCACATGTCTGGTACTGTGCTTTTGACATCCCATGTCTCACTGCTGCAGCCGGCCACCCAGTCGTCTCCTTCCTCCTCATTTGCAGCTTCAGCCCCTGCCCATGAGGCCTCACCATGGAGATATTGGGTTCCCCCTCTAAGTCTCTACGTGGTGACTATTTCCTTGATTGTTATTGTTGTTTTCAATAAATCTTTCACTGCTTGCTTTATCAGTTTTAAACTGTGGCTCCTTACAGTTCACAAAATCCTGCTTTGGTAGCTCATTTCCATCTGCAGTCCAGTCTAATCTGGTGACAATGAAATGCCCTTAGCCTCCTATGAGGACACCCAGCCCTGCACAATCCCAGGAGAAGTTCCCAGTTTAGATCTGCTTGCTTTTGTATCCATTTGTAAGTTCAGTAATCACTGTTCAGTTGTCCCACTCTGTGTATTCTGTATATTACAATAAAACTTTTGTTGATTATCGTTTTGTACTCAGAGAAACATTCAGGATCTCATGCAGGAGCCTCATCTTCATTCTTGCTCCCAATAGAGTTGAGCTAGACCATCCCTCTGCAGGACCAGAGGTAGACTGGTAACACCCTGCTTCATTGCAGAATACTACAGCCAGATTTGAAGCTGTGATGTGAACTCCTCAGTTTCCTGCACTTAGAAGCCTCCTCACCAGCAATAGCTCTCTCTAGCTTCACCTCAACCTCTCCACTCGGGCCCTGAGGTAATGCTGCCTCCACCAGGCTCACAGATGCTGTCTGTGTTCCCATCTGCTTTTCAGGTCCAAGCTGTCACTACACCATCGGATGGAATTGTTCCCTTCCTCTCACTACTGTGTCAAAAAACTGACCCACAAAGTATCGCACAATACATGTAATAAATGCAGCAGAAACTGGGCACAGTCATTACAAAGACATATGAAGTAATATTGTAATGTGTGAACAGTAATATTGTAATGCAAAATATAACATTTGTATTCCTTTACATAGTAAAATATAATGCATTACAATTTTATTTAAGTTGCCCAACACTGCAGATGCAACTATGGAACAAAATGGTAATTACACCTGAAAAATTATACCTACAAATCAGTTGGTGGTTTTTATACTTTACAAGCGAGCATTGACGCATGCGAGTAATAACGGCTATGACGCAATACAACAACTCGACTCGGCTGCTTGTTTACACCCCCACCCTCTCCATTCTAAACTACGTCACATGGGGAAATAGGATCGTTTCTCAGTGCGGGCGGGGTGAATGAGCAGGAACAGCTCTGAGCAACACGCTGTCAGCCGTTCCTATTTCCGGGTACAAATCTGACAGCAAGAAAGGATTGGAATGGCAAACCTATAGTTTAGTGCATGTTGCAAGATGCATAATATTATCATAGATATTCATAGGATACACTGTGAGACAGCAAATATAGCATAATGTGGCACCTTTAATGTCTGTAGAATAGAATACAATATGTGCATCAGAGATTGCTTGAAGAAAAAATAATTGTGTGTAAAAATAATTATAACAAATAAAACTGGACCAGAACTGGGCACTGCAACATGACAATGACCCAAACCTTCCCATTAAATGCACCAGGGACTGACATTCAAGAAACCCCTCAAACATCTCACAGCTGAAATAAATCTACATTAAAAAGTGGAGCAAACTTTTATCAGATCAATGTCAGAGACTGGTAGAAATGCCAGAGGAAGCATCCCACTGAATTTATGTTAGCAGTTACAGCAATTGTAAGGGGGCAGGGTGTCCTAATCTTTTTCCTATATTAACTTTATTTCATACCTTGTGTTTGATGAGTAAAAATGTGTTAACTTGTATTTAATTACAATGAAAACAAAACATATTAGGCTACTAGAAATAGAAAAAAACTAAATTGGGCAATTAATCTCCTAATACAGAGTCGACTATTTAATAGGATGTTATCATTTTTTTTCACATGATTGTATGTTTATTTCATCAAGATAATGTTCTTGAAGTGATCTGAAAAATAGACTGAGCACAGGGGTGTAAAAAAATTTTTTTATCCAACTAGGGTCATGGTGACCAGTCACAGCTAGACAGACTATTCCCTTTGAGTCAGATGTTATAAATACTTACCAGATCATTCCTTGGTTATAAATCAAGTGCAGAACATTCTCAGCTATTTTAAATTCTCCATATTCAGGCTGAAAAAGGACAGAAATTCAAGATTAAACTTGAGAACATTTAAATAAATTCTTCAAGTTTATTTAAGAATAATAAAACATATTGGAGACTGCTGATTATTCAAATGACAGTCTTTCATTTTAAAGTAAACTAATAGCACTTTAATCTGATTCCTTGACTAAAACAGGCCCATTGGGTTGTAATAAACCAAGACAACTAACTTTTTTTCCCCCAACTTTTGTCTAATAAATAATCATAGTTAAAACTTAACAGAGGCTCGTTTGACATGTATATTTAAAACTTATAATTATTCTGAAATAAACATGAAAATGAACTCTATTCGTTTTCCCTGCTTTCTGTCTCAGGCCAAATTAAAAAAATCACTGATGTAGAGAAATTGTTTGTCTTCTCCTGTTACAGCTTTTAAGGATAATACTGTAAATAAAACTGTTCTTATAAGCCTTGTACACAGGATTAACCCATTTTTAATGTGTTTTATATTGTGCACATAAAAATAAAAAGTTTTCTCCTTATTTTATTACACTTCTCATGGAAAATGACACATTGAATAGCCCAGGACATAGGTCTTTGGTCTTTGTTTGGAGCCAAGTCTAAGAGGGGGCTTTTTTACAAGAAGGCTGTACAAAAACCTTGGTCTTATCCAAAGCTAGAGAAGCTATAACCTCACTTACTGGTGGGGAAAAAGCCCAAACTGCTATCTGGGATTGAAAGATTCTGACTAGTAATAGGACCCGTTTACATGGAACTTTCCTCTTTAATTCAGAATAAGAGTTAATTCCGCTTGTTGTTATATTTTGTGTGTATATATATGTCGCTACTGAGGTGACGCTGGGTCCAGTCTGTATGACGCGCCGTCGGTTTTCCAAGCAACACACATGTCGGTTCGCATGTCTTGTTTATTTTAATATAATCTCATTAGCGAGATGCAGTGTTTAAAACAGTATGTGACCAGATGTAGTGTAAAACAAATGTGCGGTCAAAAAAGATTACAGCTACCCAGCCCTCCTCTCTGATCATCCAAACCATAGTGACTGGCTAGACATGCCTTTTATCCATTTCGGCTGACACCGCACACATCCACGTGACTTCCTACACAACTGCCTACAACAAATCGACATCCCGTGATAACTACTTAAAACACTCCTACATACATACTCATTACACTTCTCTGTAGGTAATTTGTTCTCATTTATATTAGTAGTCACTTAAGGAATAAGTTCAGGTTTGAACTTTGGAACTTTTGATTTTACTTTTTTCTTACAGTTTAACCAGCCTGGGCAGAGGAATTTACAACCCCGAGAGACTCTTTGATTTTTAAAACAAACAACAGGAACCATTCTTCACGGGGGGAGAAAAGAGTCTGTTTATTATAACAATTTTCCAATCTCTTTAAGGATAGTCTGTTTATCTAAAGCATCTCCCCATCAGGACTTACTTAACTTTTAAATGTAAAGATAAGCATAACCCATTTGTCTTTGCTTGGAGGGTGTGTTTAAGCAGATATGGTCAGGTAGGGAGGGAATTCTGTTGCAGGAACTGAATTTGACCAGGAGAAGGAGAGGCTGGACACAAGAAGCGGAGCAACGTCCTCTCATGAATACACATTTACATTAAATGTGCATACATGCACACACATAGACACAAATTAATTGTAACACTATAAAGAAGGAGGTTTTTGTAGAACAGGCGGGTCTTCTTGGCTGAACCATGGAGGGTCACACTTGATGTATTACAGAAACTAGCTACAGCTAAGAACACCTCCTCTCTAGAGAGAGATGTAACGTTTTGCTTTTTTCCTTGAATAAAGAGCTGTCAATTGAAATAATCTAAAGCTCTGGTTTTTGTCTCTTTCTCATATGTTGGGTTAAGTAACATTTAAGCTTCTGATTTCAGGTATTAAAAATTGGAAAAAAAAAAAACTTCATTACTTTAAACAGACGAAATGTAACCATGTAAAAACCTATTTCCAAGTGGAATTGTTAATTCGGAATGAAACTTAATTCCGAATAAACTGACTGATCTATTCTCATTTTAAAGCGGAATTAAATAATTCCTGTCTCATGTAAACACTTAATTCCTCTCATAGTTAATTCCAGTCATTCTGTGCATGCTTTCCTTGTCCTGCTGCAATATGCATTCTTCTGCCTCCCATTGTTGTTTTGTAAAAGCAATAGTTTTTTTTTTCAAATTTCCCCTCCCGTCTTTAATATATTTGGTACGTTTATTTTTCTTCTCCTCTTCAGCTGCTCAATATAGTGAAGTTGTATAATTGTGAGTAAGTATTTTTGTTAGGAGATCTCTTACATAAATTGATCTCTTACATAAGTTGAACATCTCAGCTGCTCCTTCAGTATTATACAGGTATTTTAGATTCTGGATTATCCAAGATAACAGCAGCTTTTGACTGCAGTGGGCAAAAACAACCTGAAAATATTTTCAGGATTTAAGTGTAAATTTCATGTGTTTATCCCCTACAGGAAACAGATAAACCATAAATAAATCATTTCATAATATCAAAGTTTTAGCCTTAGATTCTTTGTTCAGTGGTTGCAAAAGGGGTTAAACAAACCAGTTTAAAATATGTTCACTGTGAACTTACAAATTTTTTCTCTAAATTCCAACAGCAACAGTCATTTAGGTATCGAACCACCAGGCTTCGGATGAAGTCAATGAGCAAGATGCTGGCCACTGTGAAGATCATGTCAATGATTGAAAGCTTCAGCATCTCCTATAAAAATAAAACACACCACTGTGATTATGATATAAAAGAACAAATACCAAATACACACATAAAGTCAATATAACTAAAATGTTTCATCAGCATCAGGAGAATGAACAAAAAAAAAAAAAACATAATTTCAGGATGATAACCAAACATTAATAATTCATTATCCGACTGTTCAAATACAGCATACTGATTAACTCATTCACACCTCAAATCAAGATATCAGACAGTATATCATGACAGGATATAATGTCTTATGATGCAAATGACAGTAGTTACATTACTGTAACTACTGTCATTTACAGTATTTACATATAGATTAAATTTAAATGCATTTTAAATTTAATGTAAGCTTTAGTAGCTTTAATGTAAAGCTACTGTTAAGCTTTACGTTAAGTAAAACCTAATTTCATTTATGTAAATTAAGTTTATTTATATTACTTGATAAAACTGGCAACAGGTACACTAAACTAGTCACAAAAATTACATTTTTAACAACCAGAAATAAGATTTTGCTTTGTATTGTGCCATCATTAATTCCTAATCCAATATAAAAGAAGAAAACAGCTCATTCTCCCTGAGTGATCATTTTTAAATGGAGTGTATCAAATCATTATGTTGTACTTAACCTGTTTTGGAGAGGCTTACAACAAGCTTCATATAACAACACATGCACAATAACACCATAAAAGTCAGAAGACTTATCGATAGTTGTTTAATCTTTAAATACAGTCCCTATGAGGAATCTGAAAACTTGAATAGTGATATAAGTTTCTATCTGAATTGTATAGTTTGCAATTGGATCTACTCGTTGCGTTTTAGGTCATCCGGTGTCTGCCCTTTTGACGTGGGGTGGGGATACTCCCGCTCCAAACCTAATTACTCCAATCACCTTCACCTGCCACTCGATTCATCATGCTTGATTATAACCTGCAGTCCTCCAGTCCAATTTTAGACATTGAATAACAAAGCAGCCTTATCCTGCCTTCTCTGGTCCCATCTCACCTGCCTGCTCTGTGAATTGACCACTTGGATTATGCTCTTGTTTGGACTTCATGTCTATTCTGGATTATCCTCCACTTAACTTTCTGGTTTTGACCCACACCTGTTTCCCCGGACACTCCTTAGCATGCCTTTCAGTTGCTCATCCCGATCAGCCCGATCAAAATGTCAATCCTTGCTGGGTTGCGTTTAAAGACAGGAACTGTACTTCTTGTCACTACTTTAGCAATGAGTGGTTTAGATGTTTCCACAACTAATAATTTGCTGTTTGCATGAACATTTCTAAGACACAGTGATAAAAGAAACATCCAAGAAAAAGTTTCACTGGATACTAAAACACTTATTACAGAAATGGACTTTTTTTTCATGTAATCTTACTGAACACCTCACTACCTCGCTCACAGTTCACTTCAAATGTTAGGTTGCACACCCCCATTGAGAGAAGCGAGCAAGGGTTATTCAATGCGCGATAAACATTTGCATGTTGCTGTATGCAACACAGGTCCAGACGCCGGCCTGTCTCACTATGGCATTGCAGTTCACTCTTAAATCACTGATCCTTTCTTTCATCAAAGTCATAAACAAACCCCTTGCAAATTTAAAAAGGAAAATGCTGATTACTAGATGACTATAATTAGGCCAACTGTGATCAATCTGGATGGCATCAATTTGGCTTCCAGTACCACAGTAAGGAACCTTGGAGTTATTCTTGACCAAGATTTGTCCTTTGGCGCACATTTAAAACAAGTTTCTAGAACCGCTTTCTTCCATCTAAGTAAAATTGCGAAAATTAGGGACATCCTGTCTCGGAGTGATGCAGAAAAATTAATTTATGCTTTTGTTACTTGTAGACTGGATTACTGCAATTCTTTATTTATAGGCTTATAGGCCATCTTCACCGGTTCTGCTGTCACCAGCCATGGTTCTGACACAAAAAGCGGGTTTATATGCACCACCAGAAGACTTCACAGGAATTGATCTTCTGAAGGGCCAGTGGAGGTGGGTACAAGCTCTGGCAATGGAATTCTTGGGACGTTGGAGGGATGAGTACTTGAGCACTCTCCAGTCAAGAAACAAATGGTATCGAACACGGTCCAACCTACAAACCGGGGACATAGTGCTGCTTAGACAAAGTCAAGCACCAAGAAACGAATGGCCTATGGCTGTGGTCACATCTGTCTCACCCAGCTGCGATGGAATAGTCTACAGAGTGGAAGTGCGCACTGCATCTTAAGGCAAGACATACTTGAGGCCCATCTCCGATGTTGTGTTGTTGTTAGGGAAGACTGAGGAGGGCTATAAGGACAAGGACGTGTGAAGAATAGTGGCATTAGTCACGCAAGGCGGGGAGTGTTCTGCCTCTGGAGTGATTCAACTGTTTAAGTGTTGTATAGTATGTTCACCTCCATATGTTTATTACTATGAAAAGGCTCGTCTGTCATAGTCATATTTGATTCTGCTTAAGTTAACGCGAGATTTTGTGATAATCTCGTGTGATGTCAGGGTAAACACGCGAGTTTCTGTGTAGTTTAGTATCCGTTAGAAATTTCTTTTCGCTACATTGAAGAGGTTCTAAGTTGCTTTTTTGTTATCTTTTCCCCAAGACAGACACATGGAACATGTCGCATATATTTCGTCCTAAATATGTGCTTTTTGTTAGCTAGACTAAACGCAGCCTTCAGTTAGGAGTTTGGCTGAGCGGCATATTTACCGACCTCATTATAATTTATTTTTCTGCTGTTTGTTTTACAGTTTTACTCGCTTTTTCACATGTCTGTCTGCAAAGACAAGGAAATAAAGGAGCAAGAAGCTCATCTTCCTGACTTGTGAGTTTGGCTTGCTGTTTAATCTGTGTTCACGCACTAGCTCAACACACAGATAGAACTTTACACCTACATACAGTGGTACAACCTGATTTCAGCCCTTTTCTAAAATACTCCCTTACGCTACTTAATTTTTACCAGTATATTAACTCCTCGCGAGTGAGCGTTTGCCAAAATACCAGCAAGGACCGTTAAGTAGGCATACACCGGAGTGTGACCCTAGGAATGGAATGGAGCAAGCTCTGTGAGGCCACCCATTAGACAGAGAAAGATGCTGTTTTTTTAAAAAAAAACAAAAAACAAAAAAAAAACAAGACAAAACAAACAAAAAAGCTCTTTCAGGGCGCAATAAGCATTTGTTACACTCGTACACATCAAACATAAGTGCATTCTGGACCCTGCGGCGATGCACCGTGACCGGATTGAAGGCAACGCAGTAAAATTCAAATACTGTTGCAAATCAAATTGCCACTTTATCAAACCGCTATGTTTGTTCTGTCTTTTAAAATCAAGCTTTGTGCAGTGTCAACAGTGTATGTGTGTTTATAGATTTCCATGAAAATCTCAATCCTTGCTGGATTGCGTGTAAAGACAGGAACTGGTCTTCTTGTCTTTACATTAAGAATGAATGGTTTAGATGTTTCCAAAATTAATAAGTTGCTGTTTGCATGAATATTTCTTAGCGCAAGAGTACAGTTTCACTGGATATGATAAAAACTTATTAGAGAAATGGACATACTTTTTTGGCTCTTCTCATTTTCACGATCTCACCTGCACCTAGCAAAAATATCTCATGCATGTATTTCAGATTAACTTCATTAAGGACCACACAACGAGTTGGTGGAATTTTCTTTCAGTATGAACCAAGATCGGGTGACTGAGGACTCACCTCGACAGGCGCACCCTTTCGCTGATTGGGGAAAAAAACACCACATGAGGTAGATGAGAGGAGAGAAAAAAAGTTATGCATTCTATTCAGCATGTCAACAGATGCAGGCTACTAATTGTGTCCTCATTCAGTTTTTCTGTTCACCAGCTTACCAAAAAGTTGAATAAAAAACCCCGACAGAATAAAAAAGAGAATAAAAAATTAGGTATAAACAACTTTAAAAGAGAATCTTGGGATAGAGAAATAGAGGTTTCACATTTAAAATAAGTTAAATAAGGTTAATGAGTTCAGCTAAGAATGTGCAGAGTATCTGATGTAACATTTAGTCAGAAAAGTCCAAAAGCAGTTACTGAAACCAGCAAACAACTCCATCAACACATTTCTGCCATCATAGTGTAAAAGCTGTAGTGTTATTGTTTTACGTGTGGTGTTATGTTCTCGCGAGACGAGAGAGAGTGGGAGTAAATCTGAAAGAGTTGGTCGTTGTGTGTGAGAGTTCTGATAAGTGTTCTGCATGAGCTATGGCAAAAACAGCAGTTCTAAAGCCTTTTAATAAAAGAAGTGTAGAGGAATTTCCTGTATTAACTTAATTAATGTCTAGCTGAAAGGTCTGACTATAAGGCTCTTAAACTGATGTCATTCTGACCTTTAGTAAACCATCT
>JBAMHX010000001.1:34122238-34149262 GCA_037177515.1 Pseudomugil tenellus
GCCAGCCCGGTGTGTCGAGAACTGTCTTCAAACACGTCCGCGAGAACAAAATGACGTCATTTTCTTCTCGGAACCCCCAGAACAAGAACAAATTTCTCGCTTCTCGTGGAGTATGTAGCAGCCTTAAGGGCAACTTGTAGTTTCTGCAAATAAGTGAATGGGTTCTCTCCTGCGTCCTGCAGAGTGTCCATAAATTTCACGTACAGCTCCTCTCAATCCTGTACTGTCCCATAAGCAGAGTCAAGATGCTTCATAAATATTTCAGCTGGTAGGTCTGAGCCAAGATGTTTCACAATGACGACACCAGGTGGCAACAAACTATCCAAAATTTGTCTTGTTTTTGAAGTCCATCTATAGCTGGGTCTTTAAGGATGAGATCTGCAGCGGAGGGCCAATTGTCAAAATCCACTTCATGTTGTGGTCGGATTATTTTTCCAATAAAGGTACGCCATCTATGAGATGTAAAGGCATTTACATAATTGCCCTTTACTTTATGCTGTAAAACATATCTCTGTACCCCTGGCGGATTTAACATGTTGATATTAGGTGGAAGTGTGGCACAGACAGTGGAGAACAGTCGGCTATGTTGTGGATTGGTGGCGCAGCAGCCATTTTAATTACTGATGGAGAAATATGTTCTTCTGTGGAGCCTTCAGGATGACCGTAACTCAGCAACTGAATCATTTACTTGAGTCATCAGTTCTTGTGATACCTCTGCAAAGTCTTGATCAGACATTTTAGCAATGTTTTTTTAACATTGCATTTTAACATTGTCTTTGTCTCAGAGCAACCAACATCAGCAGCATTCATATTGGACAATCTTTTAATGCAATTATTTTCAGATTTAGATGAACATGGCAAATATTAGGTCCTAATAATTTGAACGGTGCACCAGTTTTGAATTCAACAAAGGACAGCTGCCACTGTACTGTGGTGAAGAGGTATGAGTGTCCTGAAGATCTGAGTGGCAATGTTGACAGGGGCTTTATGCCCCTGGTAGGATCTCCCATGGGAAACAGATGTTTAGGGGAGGAATCAGATTAAGTGCAGCACAAAGACCCCTACGATGACGAGCAGAAAAGAGAAATTTTCCCTTGCCCGGACGTGGGTCACCAGGGCCCCCCTCTGGAGCCCGGCCCAGTTTCTAGTGCCCAGGGCAAGTGTCTAGTGGCTGGGCCTTTGCTCATGGGGCTTGGCGAGGCCCAGCCTGAAAAAGCTACAAGGGCCCTACTTCCCGTGGACTCACCACCCACAGAGGACGGGGAAAAACAGGGGACAAGTCCTAGCGGCAGTTCAGAGTACCCACCCGTCTTGGAGTCTTTGGGGGAGTGTTGGAAGCCATTCCTGCTGGGGACTCCCTCGTTCTCCTGGGGGACTTCAATGCTCATGTTGGCAATGACAGTGAAGCCTGGAGAGGTGTGATTGGGAGGAATGATTCTCCTAATATGAACCACAGTGGTGTTTTGTTGTTGGACTTCTGTGCTTGTCACAGATTGTCCATGAAAAACACCAGATTCAGGCGTAAGAGTCTCCATATGTGCACTTGGCACCATGACAGACTAGGCCTGCAGTTCAATGATCGACTTTGTATATATATCATCAGACTTCTGGCCGCATGTCCTGGACACTCTGGTGAAGAGAGGGGCGGAGCTGTCAACTGATCACCACCTGGTGGTGAGTTGGCTCAGATGGTCGAGGAGGAGGCCCGAATCTACTAAGAACGGCAGGCTGTGTGCCCTATCAGAGAGAATTTCTGGCATAACCAGCAGATCTTCAACTATGTCGTGAGGGAGGCAGGAAGTATTGAGTCCAAGTGGGCCACATTCTCTGCCTCTTTTGTTAAGGCAGCCAGCCGGAGCTGTGGCCTTAAGGTCGTCGGTGCCTGTTGTGATCCCAGAACTCATTGGTGGACACTGGCATTGAGGGATGCCGTCAAGCTGAAGCTGAAGAAGGAGTATTATTAGGCCTTCCTGGCCTTCAGGACTCCTGAGGCAGCTGACCGGTATCGACAGGCTAAGTGGAATGCAGATTTGGCCAAGGCAAAAATGCCATGGAGAACGACTTTCAGATGGCTTCGAGGAGATTGTGGTCCACTATCCAGCAGCTGAAGAGAGGAAACAGTGCTCTGTCAATACTGTCTACCGTGGGGATGGGGGACTGTTGACCTATAGATGGATTTTAAGCTATGTATGCGAGTGATGCGCGCAACGACGTCCCAAAACAGATTTGTTTTGCTGCTTGTTCTATGCAAAATCTCTTGACTTCGAGACTGTATTTTTGCCTCAAAAATGCCTTTTTTTGCTGTGCTGTGGGATGTACAAAACAAGGTAAAGACAATCCACATCTTCATACCAGGTGGCAAGCATCCATTAAAAAATATTAGACAATTTTATGGCTACGTGCCATCAGCTGGTGGAGGTGTGTGACATTGTGTAATGGGACAATGTGTAGCACATTGCCAATGTCAATGAAACAACGTGTACCATGAGGAAGGGATTTACGTCTGTCTGCTGGTTTTAATTGTTGTGGTAACTTTAAACTGTTTAAAACAAAAGGTCTTGCTTTTTTAAAAATGAGGCTTTGTGTTTTATTTAAACGTTCAGTAAAAGTTTAATTATGGCAATAAAATAAGTAGCTGCAAATAACTGAATTGTAGTAATACTTCCCCAAGATCAGTTTCACACATTGGATAGTAAATCATTACGTAAGCAGGTGTCATTAATTTAGTCAGTACACTGAATTTTTTTTAAAAACAAAAGTCATGAAAAGTATTTAATGTATACGATGGAGAATAATATTTTCTAAAAGCTTATTTTGACTGTAAATGAAGAGATAAACGCATGCTGCTGTGTTTTTAAACAAACTAACCTGACTGTTGTCACTTTTAGAGCCACTACTGACTACAGAGAGGTTTCATTATCCAGACATTTTAACAGAATCCATTTAACATAAAAAAAACAGCAGTCTTACTATAGACACATTGACAAGTGACGTCACGATGCTCATTGCTCATTGACCTAGTTTCAGCCTGGCGGTAGAAAGATAAATCAACCGCTGCCATTGCATATATTAACTAGAGCATAGCGTAATCTATTTTTATATTTTTTGTAAACAAAGATTATGCCAGGTTCGTAAAGTGCAGTAGGTTGCACAAACAGAACATAATGAACATGTCATCTTTACACTAAACATGTTCATGATCGTGAGTACAAGCAGCGGACACATCTGATTTTTGCCTGAAATCCTACAGGGACATGAATTAGTCTACTATTAACTGCTGCCGCGTGCCTCTCCATATGCACTTTCAGGATGCAGGATGAGATCGTTTAATGATTTGGATGGTAAGTGGTAAATGGACTTGTATTTATATAGCACTTTTCCAGTCATGTTGACCACTCAAACATTTCACGGATCTAATGGTATTTTTTAATGCTGTCTGTCAGTTAATTGAAAACTGCCGACGCAATGCTTTAGTGCAGCACTGTTGTACCGGCCACCCTGTAAAAAAGTCAAGTGAGGAGATGGATGATAGACTGATGTATAAGCTGATGTATAAGCAAGAGCTTGAGATCACGACCAGATGAAGCCAACAGAACCACGTCATCCGCAAAAAGCAGAGACCCGATTCTGATGTCACCAAACCGGATTCCCTCAACGGCTCGGATGCACCTAGAAATCCTGTCCATATGTAATCCTGTAATGAACAGGATCGGTGATAAAGGACAGCCTTGGAGGAGTCCAACCCTTACCAGAAATGAATCCGACTTAATGCCGGCGGTGCGGAAGAAGCTCTGACACTGGCCCTACAAGGACCGGACAGCTCGTCGTACCTCATATTTCCGGAGAACCCCCACAGAAGTCCCCCGAGGGACATGGTCGAACGCCTTCTCCAGATCCACAAAACAAATGTAGATTGGTTGGGCGAACTCCCATGCCCCTTCAAGGACCCCAAAGAGGGTAAAGAGCTGGTTCACTGTTCCACAGCCAGGACGAAAACTACACTGCTCTTCCTCAATCTGAGGTTCAACTATCCGGTGAACCCTACTCTCCAGGACCCCTGAATAGATTTTCCCGGGGAGGCTGAGGAGTGTGATCCCCCTGTACTTAGAGCAAACCCTCAGATCCCCATCTGAACTCTGAACCTCAGTCTGCCAGTCCACGGGCACTGTCCCTGATGTCCATACGATGCCATAGAGGCATGTCAGCCAAGACAGCTCCACAGCATCCAGACCCCTAAGAAACTCCTGGTGGATCTCATCCACCCCCGGGGCCTTGCCACAGAGCAGCTTTTTGACCACCTCAGCGATCTCAGCCCCGGATACGGGCAAGCCGACCACAGATTCCTACGGCCCTGCTTCCTCCTCGGAAGACATGTTGGCAGGAGGTCATTGAAGTATTCCCCCAACGACATCTCGAGTCAAGGTCAGCAACCCCCCATCTCAACTGTAAACAATGTTGACAGAGCACTGCCTTCCCCTCCTCAACAGCTGGATGGTGGACCAGAATCTCCTCGAAGCCGTCCGAAAGTCATTTTCCATAGTCTCACCAAACTCCTCTCATGTCTGAGTTTTTGCCTTGGCAACCGCCAAAGCCACGTTCCGCTTACCCTGTCGATACCTGTCAGCTGCTGTTTCTGGAAGGCCACACTCTCGTCCGCTCGGGCGAACTCCAATGTACAGACACCAAGCCGCGGGGCAAGCAGAATGCTCACTCAGCGCCACTCACTGAAAACAACATTAGAGTGGAACAAGGTCCAACACTTTTCAAGGATATTAGTTCCAGAGCCAAAGCTGTAAATTGAGGTGAGTCCAACTGTTTCTAGTCGGAACCAGTCGCACAAGCTCAGGCTCCTTCCCTGCCAGGCAGGTGAGTTCCACATCCCTATAACCAGTTTCTGCAACTAAGGATCGGACCACCAGGGTCCCGGCTGCCGCCCAGTTCACATTGCATCCGACCCCTATGCCCCCCCGCGGCTGGTAAGATCCACGGGAGGTGGGGTCTGTGTAGATTTTTTGGGCTTGGCAAAGGTCCCCGACAACATAGCCGCTAGGATCTTCAGGATGCTCAAACCTCTCCACCACGATAAGGCAAGGCAAGGCGAGTTTATTTGTAAAGCACCTTTCATGTACACAACAGTTCAAAATGCTTTACAAAAAAAAAAAAACATTAAAAGCATTACTGACAGGGAACTGGGTGTTGAAAGGGGTTTTTTCAGGTCCACTAGAGGGTGCCAGAGGATCCGGTCCCTGAAGGCTCATTTCCCTCAGCTGTGCTTTTCTGCACACCTGTGAAGGATTTGGCATTTTCTTCAAGCCCTATATCTGAAGCCGGCGGTCAGTCCTTCACCAGCCTTGTGGTAAAACCCAAACCCTCCAGTGAATTCCAGAAAATACCAGTAAACCAGTAATTTCCGACTCCTTGTGTTTTTTCAGCAAACTCCTCGAGTGACTGCTCTGAGCAAAGAATCCTCCTTCTGTGAAACCCTTTCCAGAACCATCTCCACAACACCACCACACAGATAGAAGCATCATCAGCTGCCCTCCGGATCCAAAAACCTACTAGTCTGTGCAACCTGCCTGCCCTCCTACAATGCTCCTCATCGGAAACCCCTCCACCCAGACCCTAACAACCCTCCCGACAAAACTTGTGGAACTACCAACACCAACACCACTTATTCAATAAATCTTTTATTCCTCCTGATTAGCGTCTTGTGCATTTGGGTCAAACACCTCACCACGATGACACATTACAGAATCATAATAAAACAACAAATTAAATTAAAATCATTAAGAACAACATAATTAAAAAGTTAACGTGCAGACTTTATCTATAGCTGGAAGCTCGGGATCCTCTAGCCAATCCCACTCTCCTGTCTGGACGAGGACAAACGACTGCCTGCTACAAACCTCTGATGTATTACTGTAGATTTTAGATTAGCTAATCAACAGCAAACGGTCCTAGGTACATTTGCCTGTCCATCCTGGGAGAGGATCTCTCCTTCACTTGGGGCTCTATGAGGTTTCTTCTTTGTTTCCCTACAACTGGGTTTTTTTTTTTAGTTTTTCCTTACCGTGAAGGAGGGTCTAAGGACAGGAAGAACGGGATCTGTTTAGTTTAGTGTAGTCACTAATTGTGTGTATTGTGAGTTATGTCTTTTGTTCTCTTATTACATGCATGTGAAGCCCTCTGAGACAACTTGTTGTGATACTGGGCTATATAAATAAAATTGAAAATTGAAATTGAAGAGAAAAGAAAAGTTTTTAACCTGGATTTAAACGTTTCTACATTTGGTGAAAGTGTATAAGAATTTCATGTATTAGCTTAATTACCTTGCTCTTAATTAATGTCTAGCTGAAAGGTCCGATCAGGCTCCTAAACTGATGTCATTCTGACCTTTAGTAAACCATCTGCTAAGACCTTGGTTGTTGTAGCCGAAGCAAGGCCAGTGTCTTTCCATCAGGGAAATGTTTAGAAAACAGATTGTGACCATATGACCGAAGTCTTTAAACAAAGCTCCCCTATCTGACTAGGGCAGAATAGCTCCAGACTTCTGTGGGATCCACAGATCTTTGGGCAATATTCTCCCCGGGTTGTTACCTTGTACCATGTCTGTATGTCTTAATTTTTTAATGTTTATGTTTCAATGTTTAATGTTTGTTCAACTTCTTTATTTCATTATTAAATTTATACTCTTCTCGATCTTAAGAAACCAGTGTCCTCGTCCTTGACAGGAAAAACGATCTCCCAAAGTTGGTGGCAGAAGTGTCCCCGGTGAAAGCACAGACCGGACCATGCAAAGTGCGAATGGCCAAAACCTGTATAAGATCCAGCCTCTGTTCAGGAGGGCCTTCGCCAGATCTGTGCTCTGCTCTGCCAGGATTGTTCCTGCGTCTAAACCTGTCAAGGTCGACTGGTAAGCGACGCACATCTCTTTTTTCTCTCCTTGCTGAAGATTGGGGACTAGGACAGCCTGAGGGTGTGAGCAACGATGAGGTTCTATCTAAGAAAGTAAATAGAAGGCCGGGATTCTCACTTTTGGTGCGACAGGACAGGCAAATCTGCTTTTGTCAGAGAACAAAGAGGTGTTTCACTAAAAAGACAGTGAAATTGTAGGTTAAATCCTTTGTCCCTGAGATTTTGACAAAGGTTTTCCACAACAGGATAGTGGGGTGAGGCTTTGGTCCGCCAGAGAACAGATCAGCTCTGCCGGAGACGTCCAGCAGTTCTAAGTTTGAGGGAATTCCCCCCAGTGTCTACACAGGGTCAGACATTGGTTTTTAACAGAACCGGCTCAAGACACCAGGCTATTTCCCCTGACACAAGGAGAAAAATCTTTAACTTTATGTTAAAGAAAGAAAGGCTGAGTTTCATGCCCTGCTCCAGACACTATCAGCCTAATGACCATCACCTACCACCAGACTCGTTATCCCCTATCACCTAAACCTGTTGCTGATTCTCCTCACAGCTTTATCCCTCAGCTCACCAGTCATTCCGGCGTCGGACATTGAATGGATGAACGTGTCAATACGCCTGCTTGTTCCTGCTGCTCCTGCCTGCCCTATTATTCCGGATATCCCAAAGTCTGCCTTCCTGCTCCTTATCCCTGCATCCCTCCTGGACTCCTCCACTTCCATACAGGTTTGTTAGGGTTTTGGGTACTTGTGTTGGTTTCCTGTTTTATTTTGTACTTTTTTCTGTTTTGCCCATTGCTTTCTGTTTCAGCTTCCTGTATTTGTTCATTAGTTCACCTGATTTGATTTTGGTAATTGTTTTCACCTGTTTAGTCTGTTTTTTTTTTTTTCTTTAATTTAATTCCAGTTTTTTTTTTTTTTTTTTTTTTTCTAGTTTCTCCACATTCGGATGTCCTCCTGGTCTGCATTTGGGTCCACATCCTCCAGCACATCCGAACAAGGTTTTGTTCATCACTCTTCATTGATCATAATATATCCTGTTAACCTTCCCTTTGGCTCCGGCTCTACATCATTACAGTAGAACAATGAAAAAGGGTAGATTAAGATAAAAAAGAATTATACTCATACAAAGAGAGTGAGATATGGAATAAAGTCTCGAATGGAGACAAAATTAAAATGCTGAATGTGAGAGAATATTAAAACATTTGACTTGCTGACAGATTTAAGAAGAAGCTCATAGTAAAGCAGGTTTTCCAAGAGCCCGAAGGTCATACGCAACTGATAATGGTAAGGACAAGATACAGACAATTCTAAGAAAACTGACTCTACTATTTCACATTTCAAGCTTTAAACTAACAGATTGTTTTTGCTTTATCCACATGTCTGAGCAAAACCCCACAACACATGACTGATAATGATCAGGTGGTGTCCATGGATCCTAAGTTGAGACCCGACAAGATTGTGTCCTCCTACACCACCCCAATGCTGCAGGAGAACCGATCCAGTTGGGAGAGCTATGAAAGATAAGCCAGAAATGTGTTTTTTTTTTTTTTTTTTTTTTTTAAGGTCGTACTGCACCTCACTGCTTACAAAAGTAGGGGTGATCCCATGCATGGATGTGGACTGAATTTCTGGACTAGGAGCGCTGTGAAAACTTTGCTTTCCAAAAGTCATCAGACCCTAGCAGAGTGAAAAGGCAACCTGGCGTGTTGAACACACCACGCCTCAGCCTACAGACATGCTGGACACAAGAACTGGTCAATTATATGGTCTGAAGGGAAGTTTGGACTATGGAGCTGGGTGGCCACTGCTAGCAGCTAGGCCGTAGTTTTTGAGTGGGGTATGAAGTGTAAGGAGAGAGACATTTTTGGAGGAAATCTCTGCAGGATCACGTACATCGCTGATAACAAGGTCACACATGCACAAACACACACACACAGCTGAACCAATTTTCTCATTTCTGTTCCTTTTTTCTCTTTCTCTAATCAGCAAACAACACCAGCAAATTCACAAAACACACAGAACATGTGCACGGACTCCCGGAAAATACATTTGAACTGATAAATATGTCTCTTGCTCTATTTGCAATGAAGCTCCAAAGTGATGGCTAAATCTGAGCGGAAGAGAAAAGCGATTCCAGTGTAAAACAGGAAATTGCTCTTTTGAATCAGACACACGTCTGATTAGTGACTTTATCCTTAGTGTTGTATGACAGACCTTTTCACCTAAGGGAAAAACAAAATTTAGGGCTGTTATGTTAGCTTTTAAAAAAGCATTTTGGAAGAAAGGAATTCTCTAAAACAGCATAAAAACACAAGCTGCGGCATGAAATCTTGTGTGAGACCAGACTGTTTTTGATGTAGATAAGTCAATGTTTATGAAACAAGAATTCCTTATGAAAACATTGGTAAGACTCACAGCTTTAAGAGAGCTGTGGTATAGTTTCAAACCATAGAAAAAAGGAATTTGTAGTCTAATCAGTTTTTTTTAATGACTAAGCTGAAGAATTGAATAAATTTATGTATATGTTTGAGGATCCTCAAAAACTAACACGTGTTTTTCTGTATGTCCTTCGTCTGAAGTGTGTGTGTGTGTATGAATGGAAAATGTGAAAATGTTTGCATATGACAAAGTGGTAAACGGGGAGAAAAGAGCTCCCTTTTGACTGACAGAATGACGAGGTAGAAAATATTTGTTTCCAGTTTGCTATGGTTCAACATAAGATGAGATAATGGAGACTCGGCTGGTTTCTTGAACTGAAAACTTCAAATATCTCCAGTCTCTGATTGCATTAGGGCAACAAGAGTTCACAAATGAACATGCTGAGGTGGAGATAAAGAGATTGTTTACAGTTGAAAGCTGGATTTTCTATAAAATTTTCTTTTGCCAGGCCGAGACAGTTTGTCTGAGTAAATGAAAGCCACTGATAGGATGTCTTGGGAACATCTGATTCGTAAGAACCCAGAAAAAAACTCAGGTATCGAAAAAAAAGACAGGTGAGATTTGAGTTAGAAAATGTTCTAGTCTTTTTGTCACACGAGATAAGAATAAAACAAGCCGTTTGTTATTTAAGACAAAAGTGCAATATTAATGAGGACAAAGTCTCACTAATTACCAATCAAGCAGGGTTTTAGCTTATATCAGAAACAAACTAATAAAGCACACTATCACTTATTAAAATCTAAATTTCCTTTAAGGTTTTTATGCATAGAGTATTAGAAATGTCCTTTATTTAGAGGTCTATTCAGCAGGAGAAATTACCTTTTGTTTAGGGATGCAAAGAGGCCCTAAAGAGTAGAAAGCTGTCTCCAGAAAGATAAGGGTTTTTTCCTGAATTCATTTATTTGTACAAGAAAAGTCACATGTTGAAGAAGCTGCAAACTCTGTCCAAAGACTAACACAAACTTTCTTTTCAGGTTTAAAATTCAGAAATAATTAACAAAACTCTGTTTTAGGCACCACCAGTGGAATCCAGACCAAATTAGGAAAATTACAGAGTTAATAATTACCAAATAATCAATTAACTGTTTTTTTTTTTTTCTTTTTCAGTTGGAGAGGCAGACACTTTGGGAGGGACAGTGAAAGATTACCTGAGAAAGTGAACGTCTCTGTGTCCTTCAGGGCTTCTGTTTTGATTTTCACAGATGTGTTTTGAAACAAACGTTTCAAAAACAAAATTTATTTGATGAGAGGTTCATGAAATAAGTTCTGTGGAGTTCTGTTAAGTTCATGACGTAGATTTCAAATGGAAACGATTGTCTCAAATTCTGTCTAATGTTAACTTCTGAAAAAACAACCAAATTCTATACAGGGTTTTTTTTTAGATCAAGAAATAGGTGCAGCCTTGTGGCAGGTGTGGTGAAACAGACTTCCTGATCGATGGATCAGGGCTTTGGCTTCCACTGATGCTGGCCCTCTCGTCTTTGCTACCAAACAGAATTATTTCAGTTTTATCTTCATTAGAGAGTTTTCTCTCATCCAGGTATTTATTTGGGACATAGATCTATATTAGATCTATTGGTCTGCAGTCGTCTGGTGACAAAGACACATAAAGTTGTGTATCGTCTGCGTAACTATGATAATTGATGTTTAAGTTCTGCAATAGGTGACCGAAAGGGAGCATATACAAGTTAAACTGACCCCTGAGGTATTCCACAAGTTATGGCCACTCGCTCAGATTCATAGCTGCCGATCATAACAAAAAATAGGACCTGAACCAGTTAAGGACCACTCCAGAAATTCCGACCCAGTTTTCCAGTCTGTGCAATAGGATTCCGTGATCTACAGTATCAAACACAGCACTGAGATCCAATAGAAGCAGGACTGATACTTGACCAGAATCAGATGAGGTGGCAGCTCAGGGAGAGGACTTTGATGCATTCAAGAATCCAATATCCATTAACACGAAGTTCATTCATGGCGATCCCTCATCCTTGATGATATGTCTTCTCGTGGTAATCCTTGACAAGTAATGCCGACACATGACTGTCCCTGGGCAGAATCACAGGATGCTGGACGTTGAAATGCAGGGCAGCATGTGTTAAACGACCACCAACTTGGAGTGAGCCTTGGTCGCCAAAGAAGAGACATAGTTTGTGGAGTTTATTGACCTGGTCCTTCGGTTGCATTCCCTTGTGATGTCAAAGACTGGATTTCTTGGGCAAATGCCGATTCTTGAACCATTCTGATGTCAGCTCTGCTTCTTTTCTCTCTTGTCTATTGCTTGCTCCGCAGGATCTTTGCAGGTGATCCTTTGCTTCTCTTGCAGGGCAACTGAGTCAATGGCTTTGATAATTTTTGACCAATCAGAGAACTTCTGTAGGCGATCTAAAAGTGACCTTTGTTCTTCAACTTGAGTCTTGCCAACTAGAACTGTCTTGACTTCTGGGTCACTGCTTGATAGCTCTTATACCTTTTTTATATTACATTACAGTCATTTAGCAGACCATTTTCTCCAAAGCAACTTACATCTGAGAAGAACAACACAAGCACTAAATCAAACAGTAGAAGACATCATAGATAAGTGCAGTCAAACTGCTGTAGTCTAGTTGGGCACAGGTGTTGCCTTCAGTGCTAGGGGCACTGACTTTTTTTTATTTGTTTTGTGTTCCCTATGTTCATTAAATCTAAGTTTCCGCAAAAAGCTAGAACAAATTTCTAGAACAAAGTTCGTATAATTTCTAATGATCACAAATAAGTGCAGAAATCTTCCCTAAAGAGCTGCGTCTTTAGCTTGCTTTTGAAAGTAGATAAGGACTCTGTAGAATGAACAGAGTTTGGAAGTTAGTTCCACCACCGAAGAAGTCTCGCTTGTGATTTAGCCCCACGTAGTGATGGTAGTGTTAGGCATCTTTCACTGGCTGAGCGTAACTGTCGAGAGGGAGTGTAGCTCTCGATTGAGTCAAAGTAGACAGGAGCCATTTGAGTTATTGTTTTGTAAGCCAAAAGCAAAGCTTTGTTTTGATGCGTGCCGCAATTGGGAGCCAGTGTAGCCGATTAGCAGGGGAGTGACATGAGCTCGTTTTGGTTAGTTTAAGTCCAGACGTGCTGCTGCATTTTGAATCCTCTGCAGAGGTTAAACAGAGCATGCCGACAGGTCTGCCAGTAAGGAATTGTGCAGTGGCTATTTGGCCTGACACTGCCGTACCCAGATGAATAGAGGGCCAACAAATCCCTATGGAGGACGGCCAGGTCGGTTCTGACTACGTGGAGAAATAACGAATGAAAGGATCCAATCCATTGTCATCATTTGCACACCCCAAGTTGTCAAACTGGAACCAATCCAGTAGCAAATCCATACACCAGATGAAGAACAGTACCTAACGGTTTACTGGCTGGGAAAACTGGACAGTAGATATGTGGAAGAACTTCATTCTAAAGACCATGTCAAAACCCAAACCACCCACGTGCCCCGCCCACTTTACAGTCAAATACTCCAAAGCAGGAGATGAATGAATAAAGAGCCAACCAGAGACAGTCAACCTGACAGCAAAACCAATAATGATGGAACCCAAGGGAAAGCATTAACCATGGAAAAGACTGACTAATTGGACAAAGAGTTTGAGGTAACAAACAGCACCCTCATGTCACAATGTATGTCAGCAAAGGACATTACTCCAACTACATTGATCCCATGATGTTGGAAGCAACACAATTGAACCTTTGGAAAACAACCACAGATGTGACCTAGAGTAGCATAACTAGATGTGATGCTGCTACCTTTTAGCAGAATCAAAATAAACCAACAACAGACTATCAGAGTAGAATTGCTTTCCATTGTCTTATTAAAACTCTGGGAAAAACTTGAAACAGATGTAGGTCGGATGAAAAATGCAGAACCTGTTTCCATCCCATTGAAGAGTTAAGTGCATCCTCCCTGGATCACACAGTATCCCTTGTCAATAGCAATTGAAGAAGAATTGAGGAAATTCTGCAGGGACTACAGCAGAGGTGTCAAACTTCAGTCCCTGTACTAACACAAATCAAATGGATTCCAACAGCTTTTTGTCAATCTAATTATTTATTCTAATCAGGTGTGTTGGGAGCATGGAGACAACAAAAACCTGCCAGATACCGGCCCTTGACAGCTGGAATGTGAAACCCCTGGACTAGAGGAAAAATGAGTTTCTGGCTCAGGAACGCAACCCATATGCAACACACCAATTTATCCCTTGAAGAAACCAGGAAACGAGGACTGATTCATGACCTCTGAAGTGAATAGGGTTAGGGCAATATACATTACCAGTAGCTGACTATGAAAGTATGCTTTTGTTGTATGTCTCATGCCGAAGCAACTATGCATGTGGTGTTTTGGCACCAAGAGGCCATGGAGGATATACAGGTGGACATTCCAAACCCTCATACATTCCTGTCTAATGTCAACCCACACCACTAGGTCTTTACTATAGTAGATGTGTGTTCTGCATTTCATAGTGTCAGACTGCACCGGGACAGCCAGCATCTGTTTGGCTTTCAGTACAGGAACAGGTGCTACAAGTATCTAAGGCTGTCCCAGGGACTGAAGAGTTTCCCAGGCATTTTCAGTAACCTTCTCAAATAGGACTTATGGCATTTTCCATTAATACTATTATACTCTACTCGACTTGATACACTCAACCCTATTTGACTCGACTGATTTTTCATTATATTTTAGGACCCTCCGATAAAGGAGATGTTCAGCATCTCAACCGTCTACGATGTCCTCTGTATGCAACACAAATGCAACAAAACAATACAGCATTTTGTTGACCACCACAGAAGAAGACGAAGAAGGGGAGAAACAATGGAAGACCTTGAGGAAACTTACCTGGTGCTCGGACTATTGTTTATCCTAGCTACAAGATTCAAGCAACACATTGAAAACCGTCAACGGTTGTCAAGACAAGAGTCCCTACAGAGTGTCCAAAGATTTTTCCAACCTTTCCAAAGACTATTTCAGACACAACAATTGCAAATTCAAAAAAGACTACATATGAGGGTAAGGTGATGATAGCTAATGCTAACTTTTGTAAGCGTCTTGTGATTTCCATGGCTACATGTCGATTAGGTCAAGATACGATTGGGTAGTAAAATAAGTGCAATATGCTTTTTTTTCAGATAGCTCTGCAACAATAAAACAAAACTATCGCCACACACTGTCTTTCTGGGCATTTTCCTGAGCTTCTCAGAGGTGGGACAACATTGTTCCTGCTTTCACAAACACACAGTGGTTAGAGAACTTGAGAATGTCCAAAGACACCCAGACATTCCTGTGCAACAAAATTTGTGTAGTCATACAGAGGCAAGACACAAAGTCTGGCAAATGTGTATCCACCAGGAAGAAAGTGGAAGCTTGCTACCGACATGAAGTACAGAAGCATCTGACATTTTTTTTTTGAGTAAGCAATACAACTGTGTCTAGGTGTAGTTTTGCACGGCTGCAGAGACATTTTTGTTTACAGATCAAATCCGCTTCCCTGATGAAAGAAACTTTAAAGAAATGGCTACATTGAGAACAGGTGGGGGCTCCCACAATGTGTGGGTGTTATTGATGGCTCCCATATACCCATATTGGCTCCACAACATTATCACACAGACTACTTCAACTGCAAAGGCTGTTACCCTTTTTATCTTCCAAGCCGTGGTTGATGAAAAGGGTCTGTTCTGGAATGTGTAGCTGCCAGGTAGCTTGAATGATGCTAGAGTGTTGAGACTGTCAACATTATGGGAGCTGACCAGCCATGGAAACCTTTTTCTTTGCACTGGTGCAGTAACCACTGGTTACTACATCCTCAGTGACTCTGCCTATCCCTTGCAGGAGTGGCTCATCAAACCATTAAATGACACAGAACACCTCAGCAGATTACTTTTAATTAGAAATGTAGCGTCATTTTTGAAAATGCTTTTAGATGACTGAAAAGAAGGTTGTATTGTCTTCTTAACACAGTGACTGCAACATTCAGCTAGTTCGATTGATGGTCTTGGCTTGCTGTGCACTGCACAATTTGTGTGAAAATCACAGAGAAAATTATGACATTGCATGGGATGCACCCACTCCAGCATTAGGCCAGAGCAGACAGTGATGCAGAGCGTGGATGAAGAGGGCAGAGATATCAGAAATGCTCTGATCAATTACATGTATCATGTAATGTACATGAAATAAAGTTTGGTATTCTCTAATCTTTTAATCATTTCTTAAAATCAGTTAATTTACCAAAACTTAGTATTCAACTGAACAGTGCTGAGCAAAAACTTTAAAACAACGGTCTGCTAAAACATATCTCACGTTCACTTCAGCTGAGTCATGTAGCTAGTAATATTTTATAAAGGTGAGTCGATGGAATTATTCTGCAGGTTACACTAAACACTTTAACTACATTCTTTGCCCCTAATAGTTAAATGTAATTGTTAATCTAAACTTATTTTTTATGAAGTGCAGCTTAAAGAATGATTGTTTGTTGTCTCATTTTAAATAAAAGATAGTCAATACATTGAAATTCACTTCTATTTCAATAACTATTTACAGCATTTTTTTTATTTTGGTTGCGACAAGTTACAGTCTGAGATAGCTTTAACAAGGTCACCAAAAATAAGCCAACTCCTGTGTCTCCTTACTTCTCTGGTGTGCCTTTTCTTCCCCCCCACTTGTACATCATCCATCATTGTCCACATTATCTGAAGCTGCTGTCGCTGCAGGTCAAGTTTCGGTTCATTGGCAGCATTCATTGCAACCAAAATTGATGGAAGATCTGGCCTGCTGCTGCTCCTTCTCTTGCCTTCACAAAGACAGAAATGGCATGTGATTAACCACAATAATTGATTAGATGTATAAATTGTGGAATACATCTAAAAATAAAGTTTAGTGTTGTGAAAACTTTTCTTATGTGTGATTGCTGATGGCTGAGCATCGTATTCTGTGCTGTTTTCCGGCATTGACACAACTGCTGGTGTTTGCTCCATAGGCAATGTGGGTGCAGGAGAGCTTGGAGGTTCTTCAGTTTTGCAGGATATTCTTAAAATAAGACAACATGGAATTAAAATTCAGTTTCAGCAAGTCCCCGCAACAAATTTAAGGATCAGAAAAATAAATCACTTAACGTTAGATGTTTTAAACAGTCTTTTTAAAGAGCATACAGACTGGAACCATAAAACAAACATATGTAGTACATGTCATTAGCTTAATTTGGTAACTGGTTAGCCTGATGTTTGTTTGGAAAGACAAAAGATCTGCTTTGCTTTCAATACATTTTGCTTGTATTTTATAGATTCCAATTTTAAAATGTTAAATACCTTCAAGTAAACTATAGCTTACCGTCAACCATTGTTTCGAATAATAGTGAAGATGCTGTATCCAGGCCATTATTCTGTTTGGGCGAACCAGTTCCAGTCCTTGTGGCTATTACCACTCCTACTGTTGTCGTCCTTTATGGCACTTTTTTAGTTTTTCGTGGCACTGCTATGAGGTTTGTGAGTAACTGCGCTTTTCCATGCACTCTGCAAACTTCAGGAACACCCTCTCGTTTCTTGTTGCTTCATCGAGCTCCTTCTGTATGGTTTCGTCCAAAACCAAACAAAGAAAAGATTTCACCTCTTCATTGATCCAGGATGTGAATTTCTGCTATGCCATATTCTTCTTCCGCCTGCTTGTGTGCAATATCTATTGTTTAAACCCCCTGAAGCCTGGTTGAGCCAAGGTGAGCCTGGGAAAGTAGTTACTAATGGAAAGGGCCTATTAGATGAGATTAGGGAGCAGACCTCAAGCGCAATTTTGATCTATTGTGACGGTTTGATGGTTGTGGCTTGGGACCTGGAAACCTGCCATTGTGATTCAATGACATTGCTCACCTATCTAGCAAATACAACTTACACTTGCATGTCAGAAACCACCTCGCATGACTTGACATATGCATGAAAAATAATGTGAACAGGGGTCTCACACCATCACTGTGAGGGTTCTCTCTGAAGGGACCTTTCAAGGAGTTGGTCCTGGATTTTGTGGACATGATCAAGAGAATCCAGGCCAACGAACTGCCAAACTCTGTTCGCTCTGCAGAGTCCTTATCTACTTTCAAAAGCAGGCTAAAGACGAAGCTCTTTAAGGAACATTTCTGCACTCAATAGAAATAACACTAGCTTCGGAAATTTGTTCTAGTTCTTTGTGAAAACTCAGATCAAATGAACAAAGGAAAAAAATCTGTGCCCCAGGCAACACCTGTGCCAAACTAGACTACAGCAGTTCGACTGCACTTATCTATAATGTCCTCTACTGTTTGATTTAGTGATTCCTATTCTCAGATATAAGTCGCTTTGGAGAAAAGCATCTGCTAAATGACTGTAATTTAATGTAAATTATACATTTGGATCTTAGTGGACCATTTTTGTGCTGGATTGAGGTATTTCTGGAATGCGCTGCTCAGTGGCTACAAACTGAAGTAGCTCTGTCCTAACTTGTGTTTTTTGTAACATAGGCCTCTTTTTTAAGACATGAGCTGTTAATTTGGGTTGTCCAAGAAGACATTTCACGCTGGTAAGAAGCTGTGCTATATGGGAGTTTTTCTGCATATTTTCTCTTCCCTTTTAAGACTTGTTATAGTGAATCTCCATGGCAACGAGACTTACCACCAAGATCAACTGATAATGCTCTCCAAATTCAAGATAATCAGTGAAACACTTCTAATCTCAATTGGCTTGAAAAGAAAGAAAAGAGGACGCAGTGCAGGAGTGAGGCAGAGAGAAAATGGTGGAGATTTAAACAGTTTCTTCCAACTTTTGTGATGGATAACGTTAGCTCGCAAGCTAACAAAACTGACGAGCTCTGGGTGGTAACAGAACACATCTCACACTGTAATGAGTCTGTACAGGGCTTCAAGACTTAAAGAGAAGATCTGGACAAGAGACTTGGAACTGCTAGCTCAAAAGAGTCTACATGCTAGCCCCATGAGTCTACAGCTTTCCTGTCACACCTCCACTCTATCATCCTGCAGCTTAGTCAGGGACCTGATTACAACCTTATCTCCTTCCACATCTTCTATGTCCAGATGGTGTCAGACCCAGAGTTCCCTGCTCAAGACAACTATGTCCGATTTTCCAGCACCAGTTCAACACCAATCTGAGTCAGAAAAGAATGCCAGTGATGTGGAAGACATCCTGCCTTGTCCCAGTGCCTGAAAAACTCCAACCAGCTGAACCAAATGACTACTACAGAATTTGAATTTCCCTCTGGGATTAATAAAATATTTTTCATTTTATTTAATTTCATTAACTATTAAACACAAGTCAACCAAAGCAGTCGGAAAGAGAGGTCATCCGAAGGTTTGGAATACCTGATCATATCTCTAGCAATAATGGTCATTAGTTTGTTGAGAAAATACTGAACCTTGTACTGCAAAACCTGGATGATAAGAAGCAACTAGTGTTGGCCTATCACCCAGCATCACAAGGACTAGTTAAGGCGGTAAAAGGGGTCTTTAAAAAAAGAGTCACAAAATCTGTGAAACCACAGGTCTCTGGATTGACACGCTCCCGCTTCCACTTATACACAGGCGTGCCACACCTTACAAAACACTAGGACTCACTCCGCATGAAATACTACCTGAGCGCTCAACACCTAAACCTGTGTTCAAAGTTCATAGGGTGCCCTCTCTGGATCCCTTAAAAAATTATCGGAGAGAGTATTTGAGACACAGCTGGTACATACAGAATGGTTTGTTGTCACATGTTCTTTCTGTGCATGATAGAGAGCTCTGCAAAGAGTTGGAGCCACAGGTAAAGACAGGCAAGCTTGTGTTCGTAAAAGTCTTTCGAAGATAGTGGAACTGGCCACAAAGTGAGAGGCTGTTCAGAATAACTAGACCAACCAGAACCGCAGTCCAAGTAGACGCAAAACCAGGTAGGTAAATCTGCGATGGGATACATGTACTGTTTCTGAGTCACTTAATTCAAGTAGGAGGCCAGCGGCAGCAGCAGAGCCAGGTCCAGAACAAATTAAAGGGCCAAGCAGCCAGGACAAGGGCCTCCAGATGATCAGCTGAACGATTACCTGGAGATCCCCACTGGGTGTGAGGACCCTGACCAGGTTTGTCTCTGTATACAAAGGGACAAAAAGGGGGGATGAATTGGAGTCACATGGGTTACAAACAACAAGTATAGACTGGGTTAAAAGGTCTTGGTATTCATCTGAGGAGATTGAGGGCATCTTGACGCTGGTAAGCTTAGGGTTGGCACCTTTCCAATCTATTTAGCTTTAGTTGGCTGCTAAGTGCAGGCTTTGGCTATATGTAGACCATGCACACGAAGAAATGCAGATAAGACAAAATGGTTCATGGTCCTCATTCGTAAAAGGGTGGTGTGCCCTCTCCAGTTCAGGAACGAGTCCTGCCCTAAGTGGAGGAGTTCAAGTATATGTCTTGTTCACAAATAAGGAAAGGATGGAGCATGAGATTGACAGGCGGATCGGTGTGGTGTCTGCAGTAATGTGGACTCTGCGCTGGTCTGTCATGGTGAAGAAGGAGCTGAGTCAGAAGGCAAAGCACTCAATTTACCAATCAATCTTTGCTTCTACCCTCACCTATGATCATGAGGTATGGGTAGTGACAGAAAGAACAAGATTGCAAATACAGGCGGCTGAGTTTTCTCCGCAGGGTGGCTGGGCTTTCCCTTAGAGATAGGGAGAGAAACTTATCCGGTAGGGAATCAGAGCAGAGCCGCTGCTCCTCTACATCGAGAGGAACCAGATGAGGTGGCTCGGACATCTGGTTCGGATCCCTCTGGACACGCGCCTGATAAGGTATTATGCTGGACAGATTTTATCTCCCGGCTGGCCTGAGAATGACTTGGGATATCTCCCAATGAGCTGGCAAATGTGGCTGAGGAGAGGGTGGTCTGGGCTTCCCTCCTTGGACTGCTGCCCTGCGACCTGACCCCGGATAAGCAGAACACAACAGTACGGTATATTTTGTGATGCGTATTAAAGAGTGTTATGGTTGTTTTTTTTTCTGGTTCACTGGTTAGGGTGTTAAACATTTCCTGGTTGCATCCTTTGTGTTTGGGATTTTAGGAAACACTAAAGAACCAAAAAATTAAATACAAGTTGAAACCTGGTTAGCTTTATATATGTAAAAGAAAACCTACGTAAACACATTGCAGTTAAACTGTCAAAACTGCGTAGCTAGATTGCTTAGTGACATGGAAAAAAACCTGGTAATTTATGTTCTGTTTTAAGAAATTTGTACACTCCAATTGTTCACTTCCAGACCTTCATTTATCAAAAACTGTAAATTATAAAGTGAGAATGACAGCTAATTCAATATGTTTTATTTGTTATGGAACTAGTTTTTAACTAATGACGGTGCTGGCTCTGCAGATGGGCTTAAAAGTCTGACATTAATGATCAAAGCTGCTGGTTATCACATAAAGCTGATGTCCAGAAACTGCATCCATCTCAGGTTTCAACTTTGATGTAAATCGTGATGATGTCAGCTTTGATTCACTACCTCATTTTTCTCCCACAGTGTCAGTTCGAGTTTCTCCTGCTCCAGTTTTTGGGAACGATCCACCACAAAGTAGATGATGTAAATGCTGCCAGCCAAAGACAGCAGCACCAGGATGTTGGCTAAGATACGCAGACTGACCAGAACTGGCCTGCGGAAACAAACATATTAATTACTTAAACCATGGGATCCATCTGTGGTTTTTATCTCTGTGTCTCATATACACTTTGTTTTATGACTGAAAGTTATAATCAAAATGACAGTGAAACAGTTTTGAGTTTTTTTCTGAAGGATGTAGACAGTGGCTCTATAAAGTGTATTCCAGAATGAATATTAACCATTAAAATTACGGTAAATCAGACAAAGATGTTTTGATCTTTTTCCTGAAAGTTGTGTTAACATCCACCCAAATGAATCCAATAATTTTGTAGGAGCTAAGACTGCTGATCAGTCAATCATTGATCAGCAGCTGATGGGTGATACCGATCCTCAGAATTCCTGTGCAAGCTACACATATGGACTAAAAATCATGATATTCATCTGAGGTTAATATTCAGTAAAGCTAACATTTGACTAGGACCAGATACGATTTACTACAGTCAAAATCACACAGAGATGAGGGTTTCTTTTTCAAGTTTATCATACAGACAAGTTTATTCAGAAAAGTACATAATTAGACCCGAGCACCGAAGGCAGCGTGAAGGCCTTTTGTGCTGAAAAGTATATGCTCAGGAAGCATGTGCGATTAATAATTATCAAAAGAATGCAATTCTATCATTTCATTTGTGAAGGGTGGGGGTCTCAAAATTTAGGTAACACCAGAAAACTTGAAATTGATATAACTCCCACATACAACAAGATATCTGCACCATAATGGATAGGTATGATGCCAGTCACACTGTGAAGAGGTCTATGTGTCAATATTTGGTTTATGATTTAGCCATGCCCCCTGACACTCAAAATTATGTATTTTACTCAGAAAGGCATTATTTTGGCTAAGTTGATACAATCAGGTTCAAATTAGGTCAGACAGAAAAAAAACATGTCGGAGAAGAAATCTACAGAAAACTGTGGCTCTATGCCACAGTTTTCACGGTGGGACCGTGGTGGCACGGCGAAGTTTGATATGCCGCCAATATATCATAAATCACTATAAACTCTAATCTCAATTTTTATCCAATCATCATGAAACTTACAGGGATTAATTAGAGCCAGGCACTGAACAGAATGAAATGCCCATTTTCTGTTTAAACATTAGCCCCACGCACTTCCAACAGGAGGTGCTTTTGTCTACTTGTGAAACTGCTTCAGAACATGTCAAACCCTTTCCTGATGTAGCTTTAAAATTCTCAAGTTTCTACCTCAAATGGAAACATGGAAAAACATATGTAAACAGAAGCATAAAAATTAGAAGAATCAGCTCACCCTCACTTACCTCCAGCAGTGTATGTCTGTGAGTAACCCATTCATATGCTAATCAGCGTGTGTAAGGAGAGGAGGTGAGGCCTTATGCCAGATTTCTATTATTACCTAGTCCTCTCTGCTCTGAGAGGACTAGGAAAGATGAGCATTGAACAAAGATCAGTATTGTAATACTTTTTTCAGCATCTTATAAAAGTATAATCTTGTGATGCATGATTACTAATTTACAATATAAATATCTTGGTTTGGATTGACTGAAATGAGGGAAATTTCTCAACAGTAGGTTTTGCACTGCACTGTATATAAATTCTACGAAGCCTAATATAAATTGTTGTGAAAGAGCTTTTGGAAGATTGCATCATTTGGTTGTAAAAAAAAACAATCTACTCATATGTAATGAAGAGAGGGTTTTTTTTTTCAAACATCTATAATTTTATTATTCTTTTGTGTGCAATATTACTCTGGCTGAATATTGTAAGACAACTCAGAAATCCTTCACGGGAAAGGCTTAACAAGTTTGATGGAATTAGTTTGGATAATCTGACTAACTACATAACTTAATTAGGATCACAAAGACATACATACTTACAGGCTGGTATCTTTCTTCTTTTGCTGTTCTTCAACTACAGCTTCCTGTGTAGAACATATTTATCAAGATATATAATTAAGTCAGAGTTTTTGATCTGTAATACTTTGAATTAAAATCAACAATAAACTGTAAAATCTCTCTCAGTCTCAGACCCGGATATTGTTGACAATGGCAGCTCCTTTGCTCTCTGCAGCCTCTGGGTTTCCTATCAGATAATCCCATGCGCAAAAAACCCTCCAACAGAAGGTGAAGTTCTCGTCAGAGGCACTGGCCAGACTCAGGCGAGAGTTCTTTGCCATTCTAAAGGACAAATGATGAAATCCTCAAAAATTTTTGCAAGATCATCTAAAACAAAATTCGTTTAAACAAATTTCATTATAATGTACCATAATAGTACTGAAATAAAAATTATATAGAGGAAAAAACTTACTTTCGTAAAAGAATTATGAAGCTGTAGGCAAAAACTGCCATGCCAACCAGGAAGTAGGCGAGAGGCAACCGATACCCTGCGCTGCCAATTTTCCTCACTCTTCCATAGTAGCCATAGAATAACACAGAGTACTGCAGGTAACCCTGTGGAGAGCAATACAAGTAAGTTACGATGATGATACGGGAGTTCCAATTATACCTACAGAATGAAGAAATACTGACCTTTAATTACATTTATGTTGATGTATTTTTCACTGAAAAACATGTTTCCAAATCTAACCTCATGATGTGAAAGAGGTTAAACGATCTTTGAAGGTCAAGTTAATATTAAATAATGACCCATCCTATCTTTGTGTAATGGGTTATTGATCAAACAGTAAAAAGGAAACTTGCCCCAAGAGACCAGATGGTGTCCAGGTCCTGTGCTGAAGCCAGATTTTCCTTGGGGATAGTTTTACTTCTCGTCATTCCAAATGGAGCTCCAGCCAACAGCTATTGGAGACAGATTTAACTCTTTTTTTTTGTCCAAACTTAGTGGGTTGGATTACATTCATATGTATACACAGTGATCCACCCTGGATTAACTAACATCAGTATTTGTTTTCCTGGTAAATATTTGACATTGTATAGATAAGACCCTATTTTTGTCACTTACATCTGAAATGATATGCCCAAAATATTTCACTTAACCACTACACTGACTGTATGTATAATCATACTTTCCTAAGAAAACTGAGAAATTATTTTATTGATTATTGATTTATTGACTGATATGATTATTATAGAAATGTCAGAATGAAAATGTTACTTTGTCAAAATAAATTCACCTGAAACAAAGCAGAAAATCTTACCGTAAAAGATAACCTCATTACTTTCAGTGGAAACTAGAGGATAGCAACCCAATTCCTCAAGAGAGGAGTAAAGTAATCTTAGGAATTAGTATGTTTGGTGCATGCAAATATAATGATGATGATGGATATGTTTATTATTGATCAGAATCCAACCAATTTGGGAATGGCGCCAGATACAGCCCTAGAAATTTTTTGACCTCGAATAAACAATTTGACCTGAACACAGCAAAAGTACTACACAATTTATTATTTTAGCTGCAAGCTCCCAGAGTTTTTCTCCCACAGTGATGAGAAAGAGATCTTGTAATCAGCAGAATATCTGCTTCCACATGGCCCCTTGATTGTGTGGCTTTAAGTGCAAAAATGTGCATATTTCATTTATAACATATAGACCATATAACAAGCGATTTTAACTTTCTTTTATAGGTTCGTGCCTATATATATATATATACACACACACTAGGGTGGGGCCCTATGATAAAAGAAAGTTAAAATGACTTGATATATGGTTTGACTGCAAATTCCATCTTAGGTCACAACATAAGACAAACAGAGTCATGAAATCTGACAGAGCAGCATTAATGTTTGATAGTGAATGATTTTACTCCTGAAGCACCAGCAAGATTCAGATAGAGACAATGATGGGTTGTTTCCAACAAACCATGACAGAAAGATTAAGGTAAGGTACACGGAGGAAGAAGATGAGACTGTAGGAATGACATCATAAGTAATGCAAGAAGAAATTGCATGTCTGCATGTCAGCATCAACCAGAAATCCAGCAGCATGTGTTAGTCCCGATCTATAGATTGCACTTTTTAGAAAAGGACACTTTGATCTGTTTGTGAGTATTTCTGCTTCTCATTCCTGAATTAATTACAGACTAGACCATAATGGTGTAGTTTAACCCTTAAAGACCCAAGTTGTGGACAAGTGGTAAGAAAACTCAATATATTTATTATGATGTCTTTATTCATCACTATATCAAAATATATATTAAATATATATTAAAAAGTTTTCTAGGGATATTTACCAATTATTACCATATGTCAAAATTCTTACTGTGTAATTCTATGCTTTCTGGCTACTATTAGGAAGAAGACAACAAAAATCTGATTGTGCTAAAGTAATACAAAATGTCTGATAAAGTAAATATATCATATATGTCATGATTAAAGATAGTTATTAATACGAATAGTTTACTGAGCATGCAAAATTGAAGTCCGACTACTTACATTTTTTAATTAGTGGTTGAGTAGACCAAGGATCTAGTAGGCTATTAAAAGAAAGTAAGTGCCATAAAAACCTTAAATTTACAACCTCCCACACCCTGTGGTTAGTCTTCCAATCTTATCAGTGATCGTGGTTATTAAATGGATTTCCTATTTAATTGATAATGTTAAAAACACTAGATACACTAGAATTCAGATACGAGACTATGAGAAAGGAAGGTGAGAACATAAGAACACAGTTTTTGTAAATGGAATGAGCAATGCAGCTAAACATGGAGGTAAAAATGTACCAAAACCACATGGAATTTTTCCTGTAGATATTAAGTTTCGTCCTGAGTTTCTTGGTCATATTTTTATATTTTGTTTTGCATTGCCTTGGTCCCACTGAGCTGATCATAAACAGTTACAAAAGTTACTATATGCTGTTTATACTAGTCACCAGCCTTGCCCCATTTAGCTTTGGGATAGCATCTTATTTCTTAATCAGGCTTGAAAGTCAACCTGCATGATGATATATTTCCTCTCTCATGGTACGTTTCAGCTGTCTGAGACATTCCCTCAGCAGTCCATCTTTATGATATTCTCCTTGTTTCAACCCAGAGAGCAGCTCTGATGCTTACCAGTCTCAATTCTCCCTTCTTTTTCGTATGGTCCAGTCTCAAGCTATTGGACTTGGGATAAAAGCCTCCAAGCAGTGAGAGAATTTACCAGTGGCGTTTACAGCAAGAGGCAGCCAACAAGAAGCATTAACAGCATTTATTTGAAATGAAGCTTGAGTTTGATTGTGTTTGTATTAAAAATTAAAGTAAAAAATCTGAGTCTCTTTTATATCTGATATATTTTCATTATTTAATAATACTGATATTCTCATTGTTTAATCTCAGAATAAGTAATTTCACCAATATTTCTTGAAATAGTAATAAAACCATAGAAGATCATTCAATTGGTGTATGAAGGGCTAGATATAAATAATACATTAAGATAATTAGTAAGGCAGACATTGAGATCCCAGATTACACAAATGGTAAAATCTGCAAATATCAAATGGCCATATGTCACATATATGGTCTTCTGATCTGACATATAGATCGATATCTGTTGGAAACTATGAGGCCTTTTCCGAAATCAGTCCATTTTCCCTCCCCCTGTACTTCCACTCGGTTTGCGCGTTCACACGGAGTGGTCGCCATATCAAGTGCCAATCGAAACCAATAATTGGTGTGTGAACGTGACCCATTAAGCTCTTAAAAGCAAGTGTGCATACCATGCTGCCTTAAACCCATGGAGCAACGCACACTGTTTAATCACCAACATTTATATTTTTGTACCATTAAATAAATAAAAATCATGAGGTCTACAAAACATAGCCCTCGTATACATTGAGAAACAGCATGGCTTACAATAGGCTACTTTATTTCTGCACTCTCTGACTAAGGGCACAGCAGGCCCAACAGCAGCTCCGGAGAGGTTTTAGACATTTTCTCAACCTGCACGCTGCCTGATTTCTGTTGGCTGCAAATATTACTGTTATGGATTTGTTTAAGTAGCTTCCCAGGCCAAGGTAGAAACGAATATTGCGACCTAGTGAGTGGAAAAGTTTTTAATTTCAATTTTATATATATAAG
>JBAMHX010000001.1:34176589-34187150 GCA_037177515.1 Pseudomugil tenellus
AAGAAACCTCATGGAGCCCCAGGTGAAGGAGAGATCCTCCCCCAGGACGGACAGGCAAATGTACCCAGGACCGTTTGTTATTGATTAGCTCATCTAAAATCTACAGTAATACATCGGAGGTTAGCCAGTCACGCCGTGTTAAAGGCGACTTGATGAAGTTCAAACTGAGAATCAGAAAGAAACAAGATTTAACATTGTTGGTCTGAGGATTTACTGGGATTTTCACACACAACCATCTCCAGGGTTTCCGGAGAATGCTGGGAAGGAGAGAAAATGTCCAGCGAGCAGCAGATGTCTGGTCCAGAATGCAGCAGCAGATCACACCGTGATAGCCGCCACTCCTGCCAGCTAAGAACAGGAAACACACAGACTCAAACAAACAGTGTAGTTAGCATATCGTCACAGTGTACGCGGGAGTTCTCTCTTGGTTATTTGACTTCCTCCCACCAAGCGAAGACATGATAATAGCTTTTCTGGTCACTCTAATTTCTAATTTTAATGTGAATGTTGTGTTGCTGGGTTGGACCTGCGATGTACTGGTGGAATGAGCTGGGTCTACCTGCCTCTCGTCTGCTAATTGTTGGGACAGACTTCAGCTCCCCTCCGACCCGGAATTGGAAAAAGCGATATGGAAAATGAATGAGTGAATATTTATAATGAATGAACAGACTAATCAAACTAAGTGAATTTATTCAGCGATATATTGTCATAAAAACTCATCTAGAAGGATCGGGATAAATGTCACACAGGGTTGTTTGATAAAACTGTTACTTCTCTTTAATGATGAACATAAATGTTGTAAATGGAAGATGAAAGAAAAATAAAAACAAAATGAACTGTGGTGTTAATGTTTACCTCATAATGTTTTCTGTTTGCAGGAGATTATCTCGTTGCATGCGAGCCATGACAACTCTACGTAATCAAAATACTTACAATCACTGACTGGAAACAACTTGTACATACTCTTATTTTGTATGGATTATTACAAAGTTCCATCCGGGGATCATCCACAACATAAAACACCCTCTCTCCATGGTTACCTGATAACAGCTGTGCAAAATTGATTTGATGGTGTCGGTGGAAGAGAAAGTGATCCAGTGAAGACATCTGCAGATTTTTAGTTTGAAAGGCCCAAAGGAGTAAATATCCAGTGATTTCCCTGTGAGATGGTGAGAAGGGGATCATAAAGTGTTGGGATAAAACGGACATGATGCAATGTTTCATTATTAAACACAGGGTTTGAGAACTTTAGGGTTAAAGTTCACCCCGAAAAAAGAACTGAAACGATTTTTTCAAGGGATTCAATTACAATCAGGTTTTTAAAAATCCCAGTTAATCTGCAGCTGATGAGCAGTTTCATATGAGGTTGTTTCTTTCTTCCAAAATTTGAACAAAGACGATCAGTGAACTGAGAAGCTGCATTCTGTCGTTGTTGGAGTGATTTTTTTTTTTTAGATTACACCACAATGTCTTTCAGCTCTGTGTGTAGTAACAGTAACATGGCTTTAGGGGGTACGGGAAGGTTCCATTAAAGAAAAACTTTTCTTCTTTTGTGTGTGTGCTTATGAGTTGTTTTCTGGTCTCTTTATCCTTCTCTTTCCTCTGGGTTGCAGAAGGAAAGCTCAGATGATTTTTAGCCATTAAAGGCATCAGCTAATCCACAAATTACATGGCATGTTTGAACAGGTACATGTGGTCGACTCTACGAGTGTTAAAAGCAGAACGGGGGAGAGTTGTGGGGGATTCCACCAGGTGAACACACTTAAAACCGAAAATGTTCCTTTTTCTGAAACTTTTCATCTAAGCACCACATTTACAGCAAACCACTCACTGTGAATCGCAAACGCTTCTTTTGCCAGCTGACGCAGTGTGCAGCTCAATGCCTTGCTCAAAAGTACCTCAACTGAAGTGCTTTAGGGAAGACAGAGAGTTCCACATTCATTTTCTCCACCCACATTCTTCCAGCAAGAAACTGAACCTGACAAGCCTCCAATCACAAACCTGCTTTTCTAACCTCAAGGCGAGCAACACCCCCTGACTTGACATTCAGTAATTTGCCAAACAGACTCACTAACAGATAAAAATGCAGACCTTAAATCTGCATTACTTTCCACAGGAGATCAAAGCTGCCCCTATTTGTGAAAATTCCAAAATGTTATGAGTTTACATATATGGATAAGAAATATCCCGTCAAGGCGTATATGGTGAGGTTGGAAAGCCCTCCACACCCCTGCGGTTGTCCAGGCAGGCAGAGCTGCTTACTGGTGTTGTATTTATTCCATACCTAGGGGATGCATACCAAACACAGCCCCAGACCTGGCCTGGATTAGGTCTGCACTGCTTGTCAGATTGTTATTCCCTAGGCCGCAGTACCACAGACGTATTTGTGTCCTGGGGCAGAGGGTGGAAGTTGCAGCTAAAACCACTGCAAATAAACTTCATGTGCAACAGAACAGGTCACAATGCCTACTTACATGTCTGTCATTAGCCTTCCTGCAGGGAAGAGTAAAAGATGCTTGAGTACTTGAGCAGATGAGCAGCTTTGGGAAAGAATTACACACCTCCTTACACGTTTTTATGTGATGAAGCCAAGTAAAATATAGCTGTAAATCTGATGCGTTGAGTTGAACTCATCTGTTTAGTGTCAATTTCACCGATTTAGCCTTTATTTAACATAACATGAGTTGTACATCCAACATGAAACTCATCTTTCATTCCTTTATTTTATCTCTAAGTGCAGCCAAAAATGCTGGCACGACTGCAATATGAGCTGAAATTTATTTACTCAATAGTAATTAAAAGTATTCAGTACAGCTAAGAGAGTCAAACTGTTGGAGTCAAAATGGTCTCATGATGGACTTGTGGTATAAATGGTAATGATATATGTTATTTCATTTGATTAGGTTAACACAGGTACACCTGATAAACCAATCCAATTAAATCCTTACATATTATGTGTACAGTCACTGGATGAACGAACTTAACAACCACACCAAAGTAAAAGATGCATGGAAGCATGAGGATGGTGATGCATGGCATTGTTTTAAATGGATGCCTCTATTTACGGACATAAGGGAGCATAAATGGGTATTACTACCCCAGGCGTGAAAATCAGTTGCTTTGCTCCACTACATAAATACTCGAAACCCATACTCTGATCATGGGTGAAAATAAAAACAAGGACTGTTCAAATAGTTCATATTATTACAGCTATCAGATGCTCATTCCAGCTGTGCTGATCTGATTTCTAATAATCATTTGTTGTCTTCATGTGAACTTTAACGATCAGACAGCAGCACAGATAATGATCCGATTTAAACCGACTCATTCATTTCAATGCCAGATCTTTATACCATATTTAAAGTAATATACAATAGATTCAGGTACATTGACATGCTGGGCAAAGCTATTTTTCCTGTGAAATTATGCTTTTTTAGTCAGGAATTTTTTCTAAGCACCTGAACTGTTCTATTTGTTCAGCTTTCTGTCTCTGTGTTGCAGATCTATCTCAACAGCGAGAAAGTGCCCACAGCATACACACTCAACCACTCTCCCAGCATATATGCCTGTGAAAGAATGTGTCTGTGTGTGCGCACATGCAAAGTGTGTCATCTAAGTGTGGGCCTGCCTTTCCTCTGTGTAGCTGACAGAGCAGAGAAACTTTCCGTACCAGGCTCTGACCTCCACAACAGATTTCACCTGTTATTCCAACATCGTACTGATGTCACTGGGTCACCATGATTCAGACAAAGAAAAGAAACACCTAGTTTGACTTGCAGTATTATGGGAAAATGGATGTAACCTTGCTGAAGATGTTAGAGGTGTTCAGCCACCAGAAACCAACATTTTCAAATCAACATATGTAAAGGTATTGTGGGGTGTTTGTGACACTATCGTATAGAAATATGGATGTGATTATGCGTGAAGGAGATGGAAAACTATAACTAGAAAAAAGTGAAAAGAGCACTTTCATGAATGCAGCATGAGGGGAGCTCAGAGCTGCTCATGTGTGGGAGGTTTGGGGCTTTCATACAGAATGGTTTTTATAGAAAACCGCACTGGTTAAAGCATCGCTGGCCACTGAGTGCACTTCACATGGTAACGCAAGACCACATGATATTAGTGCTTACTATTAATATATTCTTCTCTTTTCACATAGAAACTAAACTCTATGAAGTCAGTATGTGTGTTACTGCTCAGAGTCAGGACATGGGTGGAAAACATTTTCCTGTTCATCTCTTTTCCTACTGCAGAATAAAGCCATCCATCCACCTGTCTGCTATCAAAAGTAGTTACTTTTTTTTTTACTATCAAAGTCAAAATTAACTAACTGATGACAGAAACAACCAGCAAATCAAAGAAAAAACAGCAAAGAGAAATTCTTTGGATTTTCTAGTAATTCAATCTTATGGAACTTTAATTAGTCACCACCCTAACGAAAGCCTATTTCTTCCATGTGTGAGGGTAGGAGCAAAGATTGACCAGTAAATCAAGATCTTTGCCTTCTGGCTCAGCTTCTTCTAAACAACGACAGTCCAGAGCAGAGTCCGCATTACTGCAGACGCCGCATTCATCTCCCTGTCGATCTCACGTTCCATCCTTCCCTCAGTTGTGAGCAAGCAAGACCCTGAGATATCTGAACTCCTCCATTTGGTGCAAGACCTCGATTCCAACCTGGAGAGGGCACTCCACCCTTTTCCAGCTGAGGACCATGGTTTCAGATTTCGCGGTGCTGATTCTCATCCCAGCTGCTTCACACTTGACTGTGAGTTGCTAAAGTGAGAGCTGGAGATCACAATCAGATGAAGCCAACAGAACCACAGCATCTGCAAAAAGCAGAGACCCGATTCTGAGGTCACCAAATCTGATCCCCTCAACGCATCGGCTGCGCCTAGAAATCCTGTCTATATACATAATGAACAGGATCGATGATAAAGGGAAGCCTTGGCGGAGTCCAACTCTCACAGGAAACAAATCCAGCTTACTGCCGGCAATGCAGACCAAGCTCTGACACCGGTCATTCAGGGACCAGACAGCTTGAACAAGGGGGTCCAATACCCCAAACTCTCCGAGCACCCCCCACAGAGGTCTGGTTGAAATCCACAAAAGAAATGAAAAGTGTTGGGTGAACTCCCATGTCTCCTCAAGGACCCTGAAGAGGGTATAGAGCTCGTCCGCTGTTCCACGGCCAAGACAAAATCCACACTGCTCCTCTTCAATCCAAGGTTCAAGAAGACAGACTTCCCTGTGGAGGCTGAGGAGTGTGATTCCCCTGTAGTCGAAGCACACTCACCGATCATTAGGTCATTCAATACAAAACCAATAAAAGTGAATAAAAATGGGACATGTTGTACATTTTACCTCTGCACACTTTAAAAATTCACAGTGGCTGTTTTATTCAAATACTGACGAGTTTAATAACACCTGGTTAAGTAATGATCAGGGACGTATAAGATAACTGCATGCATTACATTATTATTTCATTACTCATTTTATAACCTTCTTTAAGCCTTTACTGAGCAGTTAAATAAACCAGGAAGCCTAACTTTTAAGACTGTGGGGAATGTCTGCCGTCATCAACACAACAACAAACCTACAAAAAATCACTTGTCCAACTCCTGAGACAATGTCACACATCTCTACCAGCTCCACATTTTGTCCCTCTGGCCTGGACTGTAGGCTTGCATGTAGGATCTGATGTGCCAGAACCCAAAACCCCTCCTCCATGCTATACCCTTCCCAGTCAACACGGTACTGAAGATCCCTCCCACAACAACAAGAGAGCAGCAGGCGGTACACACTGAAAACAGGTGCCCCATCAATGATGTGGGGAGGTGGGGCACTTGGGCAGGAGGCTGCAGAAGACTCTCATGAAATGGCTTTACCCTTGAAACATGGAATGTGGGATGAAGTCCCATATTGCACGGCAGCTTGAGCCAAACAGCTAAGAGACCTTTTTTTCAATTGGGAATGGTCCAATAAACTTGGGAGCCAACATCCTTGACTCCACCCTTATTGGTAGGTCCTGGGATGACAGCCACACCTGGCCTGGATCAGCTCAGCAGTCTCTTTGGCTGATGGAAGTTTGGGAAGGGGCATAATGTTAGCCATTGTACTGAACCTATCAACAACTGTCAGAATGACAATGTAAACTCCTGACAATGTGAAGAAGTCCAGTAATATATGGGACCAGGGTCAATGTGGCACAAGCAGAGGCTGCAAGTAGCCGACAGGGGCCCATTGTGAAACTTTGTTCTGATTATAGATTGGACAGGTGTTTAAGTCACGGGTGTCTTCATCCAGTGTTGCCCTTCAGAAGTTTTGTTGAGGGCCTCCTTAGTTCACTGAATCCCAGGGGGGCAGGAGAGTCCTGAGCCATGAGCCTACTGCAGGACTTCTGACCTTAACTCCTGAGGAACAGGATCTTATGGTCAGTCCGAACTAGGAAAGGGGTCTTCATACCCTCCAACCAATGATGCCATTCCTCCAGTGCCAGCTTGACTGCCAACAGTTCCTGATCACCAATGTCAAACTTCCTTTCTGCAGGGGACAAACATCTGGAAAAGAAGGGGTAGGCGTGAGGTTTCTGATCCTCGGACAAATGTTGGCAAAGCATGGCCCCCACCCTGATATGAGAAGCATCCACTTCCACTTTAAACTGTTTCTCAGTGTCAGGGATCAGGAGAATGGGAGCAGAGCTGAATCGCTTTTTAGGGAGTGTAAACGCTCTATGAGCCTCTGAGGTCCACTGAAAAGGCAATTTGAAGGAGATGAGACCAGTGAGGGGTGCAGCCACTGTGCTGTAGCCACTAATGAACCTCATGTAGAAATTGGTAACTTGTAGGAAACGTTGCAGTTGCTAACGGATGTCGAGCAAAGACCAGGACGGGACCACTCCAACTTTAGCAAGATCCATCTCTATTTGATCCCCAGAAATGAAACAGTGCATGTATGAAACTCATATGTCTCTGCCCTAACAAACAGGGAGTTCTCAAGCAGGCACTCCAGAACGGCTTGGACATGATATATGTCTTCCTGCTTGGACTGGGAAAAAATCAGTATGTCATTGAGGTAGACAAACACATTTATTAAGCATTTTTTAACACACAATTAATTAGGGCTTGGAAAACAGCTTTGGTGAGGCATTGGTGAGGCCAAATGGCATCACTCAGTGCCCATTGAGGGTGTTAAAGCCATTATTCCATTCATTACTCTCTCAAATCCGTACCAGATGATAGGCATTGCAAATGTGTAGCTTGGTGTAGATTGTAGTACATTGGAGCAACTTGAAGGCTGAGGCGATGAGAGAGAGAGGATAACGGTTCTTGACCATGATGTCGTTTAAACCCTAATAGTCAATACAGGGTCTCAGGGAGCAATCCTGCTTGCTGACAAAGAATAATCCTGCACTAGCTGGAAATGAATACTGATGGATGACTCCAACAGCCAGGGCATCTCTGATGTACATAGCCTCCTTTTCAGGTGTCGTCAGGGAGTATAGGCCAGGGCCGCTGCTTCTACCATGCACATCATGCACTAAGCGTAGGGCATTGAGTGCTCTGATAGGCACCAAGCTAGTTGTGTGTGTGAGTGTTTTATGGTATATTATATATTTGTTCAGCTTTATTAAAAGTACAGTTGTTATGGTGACTTTAAGCTCTCTCTTGGAAATCACAGATGATTATGAGACATGCATCTGGCGATCATTGGTTTAAAAAAAATCTGGCTGCTGCCTCCACTTCTTACGTAGACTGCTTTAGATCTTTTACGTAGCCTACTTTCTCTCATCATGATGAACATGTTACATTAAAAATACAGTTGAAGAGGAGTTTAACTCATAAGGGTTGATCACGATTAAGAATTTGTAAGGTTATGGTATTGGGTGCCTGTTTGACAATATATTTTGTTTTTAATTTATTGTTATTTATGTTCATGTAATTAAGGTGAATTTTAAATGTATTTTACCTTTCTACAGTTTGTTTAAAATCCTTAATGAGGCAGTTATGTCAGTGATACATGTTTTACCTATATGTATAGGCCTGTTATTCTAAATGTTGCTGAAAATAAGTTAATTGGACAAGCAATATATGTAATATGTGTGTTATTATAATTGTGTCTCGCCCATTGTGAGCAGGGATTGGCTCCAGCTCCAGGTATAATGGATGAATGGATGGATGTTGGTTGGGGAATAGGGGGCACCTCCAAGAAATTCTGCCTAGGGCACCCTAAATGCTGGCAGCGGCCTTGGTATAGGCAATATTTGGGTAGCATTGTGCCAGGCAGGAAGTTGATGGAACAGTCATAGGGCCGATGAGGGGCCAGAGAGGTGGCCCCACAGTAGTTTCACAGAATACCTTCGAGAAATGGTGGTAGTCAGGAGGCACCGTGAAGAAATTGACATTTGTACAAGTGCTGGTCGATGCTGTGAGCGCAACTGACTGCCAGAGTCTCAGTCTAGGGAGAGGAGGAGCTACACCCAAGGATTGACATGGTAGACCAGGCAACACAGGGGTTATGGCAACTGAGCCACGGGTACTCAAGGATGAGTGGTATGTTGGTAGACCTCAGGATGTGAAAGCACATGGTATCCTGTTGGGTGTCAAACACTAGCATAGTGAACGGTGCAATCTGATGGATAGCAGTCCCCAGTGGTACTGGCAGATATGGGAATAAGAAGGGGAACATGATTGATACCCAGCTGCTGGCCGAGACCCTTCTTGGTCAGCTTAACATCCATCCACACATGAGTAAATCAAAGTGGCGAGGGTATGATAACCCCCTGCCAACAGGAGCTGGATGTGAAACAATGGTCTTGGGTTAGAGGCAAAGATATGGGATAGGCTCAGCTACTATCCCTTAGCCTATCCCTTTCTATTTCTGACCCCTCCATTTTACTAGACACTTGGAGACAAAGGGATCAGCCTGACTACAGTAATAAGAGTGAGAGATTCCTTTGGCGGTGGTGCTCTTGCTCCTGAGGCATCAAACTGGTGCGATCAACCAGCTTAGGCTCCATGCTCTCATGAGGAGGTTCAGGGAGATAAACAAGGATATTTGGGACACTCCGCTGGAGGACTGAAGATCTATTGTCTTTTCCCTCTAGGCATTGGTCCCTCCTCCTCGTCTGAATATGCCTGTCCATCTTAGTCGTCACCTCGATGAGTCCACCCAGGTAATTATGGAGATAAAAAAAAGACCAGCTCACCAGGCACCAATGGTAGCAGACAGGAGAATAAACAAGGCCAGGCGAATCTTTACCAGCAGAGCTGTCCAAAACTAGAGACACTGAAGCAGAGCACAAGGTAAGGGACAGAAGGCACATCAATTTAACAGGAGAAAGGCAAGGAGAGCAGTCTGGAACTGGCAGGGTCTGCACCTCACATACTGCAGAAGAACAATCTGGCAATGACTGAGAGTGCTGGAGAGGTTGTATGCAAGACTGATTGGGATGAGGTGCAGGTGAGCAGAGTTGGGCTGATGAGGTGTGAGTGGTTGACAGGTAGAGTGGAGCAGAGGAATGTCCCCAGAGGCATTCGAGTCAGAACCACCAACCTCTGCCACAGACCCAGATGTTCCAGAAGCTGGAGACTGAAGGGTGATGTCGGGACCCCTATGGCAATAGAAGTCCCAGATGAGTGATAGCCAATCATTGTATCTATCCAACTAGTCAGCCTACTTCTTTTTCGAGAGGGAGCGTGCATGAAATGAAGTAGCTGCGTTGGAGTGACTAAAAGGAACAGTCTGTTATGTTTACCAACATATATATACAGAGACTTATACTGTATTTGTTTTAGATGCTAAGTCTCAGAAAACCACCTGGTGATGTATTAACAATCAGTCTTGCCTTGGTCCTGATGTCTGTCTGTCTGTCTCTGTCTGTCTGTCTGTCTGTCTCTCTGTCTGTCTGTCTGTCTTTCTACCAAAGGTGTTGCCTGCAGCGCTAGGTACTCATTTTTTTCTTGTTGTTTTTTTTGTTTGTTTGTTTCCCTATGTTCAATAGATCCGAGTTTCTAAAAAGAGCTAGAACAAATGTCTCAAGTTAATAATAATTTCCTATTGATCACAACTAAGTGCAGAAATGTTACTTAAAGAGCTGCGTCTTTATCCTGCTTTTGAAAGTAGATAAGGACTCTGAAGAGCGAACAGAGTTTGGCAGTTCGTTCCACCAGCGAGGAACAATAGAGGAGAAGAGTCTCGATTGTGATTTAGCCCCACGTAGTGATGGTAGTGCTAGGTGTCTTTCACTGGTTGAGCGTAACTGTCGAGAGGGAGTGTAGCTCTGGATTAATGCGTCAAAGTAGACAGGAGCCATTTGAGTTATTGTTTTGTAAGCCAAAAGCAAAGATTTGTATTTGATTCATGCTGCAACTGGGAGCCAGTGCAGTGTGATTAGCAACGGAGTGACATGAGCTTATTTTGGTTGGTTGAAGACCAGATGTGCTGCTGCATTCTGGATCATCTGGAGAGGTTTAACAGAGCATGCCTGCCTATCTATCTATCTATCTATCTATCTATCTATCTATCTATCTATCTATCTATCTATCTATCTATCTATCTATCT
>JBAMHX010000001.1:34229302-34246269 GCA_037177515.1 Pseudomugil tenellus
TTTTTTTTCTCCCTCTTTTTTTCCCCACTCTCTTTTCCCCTTCTGGGGGGGGGGGGGGGGGGGGGGGGGGGGGGGGGTTTTTTTTTCCCCCCCCCCCCCCCCCCGCCGCCCAGTGTGCAAGGGCTGTGTGTGTGGAGGCGGGGGGAATGAACTGTAGCAGCTATTGCCTTGATTATGGGTTGGGCTTCCAGGCCCATGTCATGTACTGTACATCAGAGGAGATCAGCAAGCCAGCCTGAAAGTCAGATGACACCAAGCACAGAGCTCACTAAGCCCTAACACCCCTACCCCAACCCATCTGATCCCTCACCTCCCCCATCATCTCTTACTGTCATTTCTCTAAAGTCTTTTCTCTGCTCCCACTCAAACATCAGGACCCTTTTCACCCTCATATTTTGAGTTCACCTGTCCTGTGTGTCTGATTATTGTGTTTTGGGGGGGGGGGGGGGGGGTTTGTACAGTTTGAAGTAGGTATATGACACTTTAAAGGACCTTCATATAAGAGATGTTACTCTGATTTGACTGCAGAGCAAGCCTGATTATTGTGGATCCCAGTGACTGCACCTGGGAGCAATCAGGCCCTCTGTAGATATATGGAGGATGCAGCAGAGTGTGGGGAGAGAAAAAAAAGAAAAGGAGGAGGGCAAAAAGCTGTGTGGCGAAGCCCAGCCAACTTGGTGTAGGTAGGTATGTTATGCTCAAATCTAACTGCTCAATTACATATCGAGTATGTTGGCAACAACAGAACATTCTACTACATGGTGTCGGTGTCAAAAGTGATTTTGATTCCTGTGGTTAAGGGGGGTGTTTGTCTCCTGGCTTCCCTGTCCACTTGCCCACTAGGGCAGTCTAACAGAAGGCCAAATTTGGGGCTGGGGCAAAGGAGGGGGGAAGTGTGGGGGCGGGTGAGCATGAGAAGGAGGAGATGGGTGAGTGTGAATGGGGTGGAAGGGTCGGGGGAAGTAGGTGGGAGGGTGTGTGGAGGAGTGGGGAAGAGTGCGATCTGTCAGTTAAAACTGAAAACTGATGACACAGTGTTTTAGCGCAGCACTGTTGTACCGGCAACGCTGTATAACAGTCAAGTGACGAGATGGATGATAGACTGACGTATATATTTTTTATTTCATGAAATTGACTGGTACCACCTTTGCAATCGACGTAATAAGCACCCTTGGTCTGAGTGTATTTTGTCATGTGTCCTGCGCGAATCATTCATTTTTATATTCCAGCCTTTTTGTGTGTGGTTGTCAGTACTTTTATTATTATGTTTATTAAGAATATGACATAATTTCATTTCATCACTCAGAGTGTTCCATAGCTTAACTCCTTTAGTTGTGATACAATGATATTTTGTTTACGTTCTTGCCATAAACGTTTTTAGTATGTTTGTACCTCGTAGTGCATATGTACTTTCCCTTATCTGAAACAGCTCCTGGATACATTGTGGTACTTTTTGATGAGTTACTAAATACATGAATTGTATTATTTTGAAATCAACTAAATCTCTGAACTTGAGTGCATTTAATCAATAAAGAGTTGGTTTTTGGGGTGATTGTATGAAGCATAACAAACAATTCTTATTGCTTTTTTTGTAGGTTTATTTGTAAGTTCTGTAATATTTTGTATTTGCTCTTTCAAAGTTCCACACAAAATGTCAGATTGTCATGGCTTTGATAAACAATAAACCTCCTTGCTCATAAAAGTCTGGTAGACCTCAGTCAAAGCTGGAAAATTAGGCAACAATCACTGTGAAATAGATCCACTAAAACTATTCTCTCAGTCCCCTAAGTAACTCTAGCGTGTGTGTTGGGCATGGACACGCAGCAATCAGACACACCCGCTGGCAGTCAGATACATTCAGCTTCATAAATGTCCATACAGGCTTCAGAACAGTTCTCCAAAAAAAAAACAAATATATATTTTTTTTCATATACACAAACATTCTTCAAACTTACCCAAAGATAAAATTACACACAAAAACGCTATCTGGGTGAAATACAGCAACTCCAGAACCCAAAAGATAAACTTAATTTAAAAGGTGGACAATCGCTGGAACTTTTCTCATGATGCAGCCTCAATGTAGGGCTGCAAACAATGGACCATACAATGGCCCTACATATCAATGGAATAAATATAAATATAAATGTAGGCTATATGTATATTTCTATATGAAAGATTGATAAACCCGCCCCTTCGAAATTCTCAATGAGCATGTTGTGCTGCTCGTTGGCTGCTACACACTTGTGACGTAACGAGGCCTCGGTTTGTATGATCACGTGACCTTTGGCATGCTGAATGGTGTTGGAACACTGCTTGTAAAAACTTCGGATCACAGGCTTGATACGTGCTCGCTACGTCCCTACGTAGTACATCAATATGAGACGCTGACACCAGTGTTTTTCCCATGTTTCCAACAGGTAGGCCAACAAGAAAACATAGCCTTGATGATAATAAAGATATAATGTATGTGTTTACCATTACGGTAGGGACGCTATGTCTCAATGAAACGGTAGCATCTGATTTAGTTAAGCTATTCAAGCTATTGCTAACAGGGGAGAGGTACTCTGGCTCCTTTCATGGGGTGTCATGCTGATCATTATGAGCATTGACTAACTTTATTCATGCAAGAGAAGCACAAGTGAAAGTTACTGGAGACTAACGGTAGTAAAGCTCAAGATAGTTATAATCAATGGCCAGCAACAGACAAGTTCCAGTCAATCTTTCAAAATAAAAGTGGTAAAGATAATATCAGAGAGAGTTTCCAGTTATTTTCAAAATAAGAGTTGTATTTAGTAATATATGAAATTGCTGGTAAAACGTGTCATTATTTCCATTTTGAAGTAATTGCATTTAGCACAAAGTGTTCATTGTTCTTAGTTCAAATGGAAATGTGTGGAACTGTAGTAGCTTATTTGTTATTAGGAACGAAGCAGAGATTGACATGTTGCATTAACATTTTGTTGTAATTGGTTTTGTCAAATGTATGGGATGATGTGTGTGTGTATCAGCACTGTACATGGCAATGCGACTAGTAGAATGAGTTATGAAGCTGATGTGCGTAGTTCACCAATATGAGACACTAACACCAGTGTTTTTTCCATGTTTCCAACAGGAATAAAACTAACTATACTACACCAAGAATCGGCTACAGTGTCATCATTAAACGTGTAACACTGCATTACTAATTCGTGATAAACTTAAAAATGTTGTTAGGTCCAACAGCAATGTTTACCACAAATTAATTGCAGGGTTCCTAAATGTGATTGGATGCATTGATGGCCCCCACTTCCCAATCAAAGCACCATCACAAAATGGAGACTATGTGAACAGGAAATCTGTCCATAGTATCAATGTACAGGTAATAATTGAATTTCCAGTTTTACATTTATGTTAAAGCCACAAACCTTATTACTGCTTTCTTCTGACCAGCTAATATGTGATGCAAGCCACCTCATCACCAATGTTAATTCCAAATGGCCTGGGTCTGTGTGTGATGCTAGAATCTTCAGAGTCATCATGCCAGTCCTTTCAAGAGGGTAAGCTTAGCCTCAGACCATGTCTTTTGTCTTTCTACTATGGTAGTATAAAATACACTTTCTTTATCCCAGGATGCTACAATGGCTGTCTGCTAAGGGGCAGGGGGTACCCTTGTCTGCCTTACATGATGACACCCTACCCTGAGCCTGGACCACAAACCCTATTTAATGTGGCTCACAGCAACACAAGGGCAAGGGCAAAGATGACCAGCGGCATCCTGACAGCATGCTTCCAGTGTCTGCGTGACCTCAGGGTCAGTCCAGGGAGGGCCTGTGATGTCGTGGGTGCATGTGTGGTCTTTCATAATATAGACACAGGAGAGGAGAGTTCCACCCCTCACACCCTGATGAAGATGGCATTGAAAAACCCCCCACTTAATGTCACTAACAACAGAGCTGGCAGAATCCTGAGACATTTGATTTGCCAGAATAATTTTAATTCAACTGTTTAAAAAAAATTTCATATTTTCATATCCTGAAAAAAAAGATAATAGATTTATGTTGATTACTGTACAAACGATTTAACATGTAACAGATGAATCTTTACATACATTTTCCATCTTGCTCCAGTGTTTTTTTTAACTTCCAGTTTGACCTTGTGAATGGCTATTTTGTCCACCTCTATTTGAAGCTGTATAAGGTCCATCTCCATTTCACTTTTTTTTTTTACAATATACATACAATATACAATATTTTAGTGCGCGACCAATAAGGATATTTTGACGCGATACCGATATTTGGCAGAAAATACCGATAACCGATTAATCAGCCGATTATTTATTAAATAGTTTTCATATTAAACTAACTTGTGTTTTGGTTCCTTAATGCTTACACCGACAAAAAATGTAATTACAGACATTTTTCTCTTTTACAATAGTTTGTAAAATAAATAAACATAATATCCATCAGTAAAAATAAATATAAACTATGATTAGTGTGGACCATTTTAGTTTTAAATTTGTGTTGGGCAATAATTTTATCATACATGCATACATGAATCAGTACCGCTTAACTTTTATCTTTACATTTAGTCCACATGGGTGTCTGCCTTATTTAACCAACATGAGTTGGTAAAAAGTTATTTATGCAGCCTTTAGGTGTCCTTTAAATATCATTTAAATTACATATTGTTTACTCTAATATTTTATTTGCCATTAAATATATGATGACATATAATATATAGATTATAATAAAATCCAGATGTTTGCACAAATGTTACAAAGATGTCGTCTTTGACAGAGTTGTAATTTATATACAATAGTCACAAATGGCAGTAATTGTAACCCAAATATTCACTTTTACAGCCTGTGTTACGTTCGTACGGTTGTCTGTGATATTAATAATTAATAATAATAATAATAATAATAATAATAATAATAATAATAATAATAATAATAATAATAATAAAATAACAATAATAATAATAATAAAAATTAATAATAATACATTTTCGGTGCTGCAGTCAATAAACCTCTCTTTCACATTCATATCTCTCCTCCTAAAACACACCTAAACCTGGAGCTGGTGGAGGCATGAACAATCATTCTATACTCTCATTTTGTACACTTGTTCAGCTTGTTCAGTTGCTGAAATAAAGTAAACTATCTATAGGACGCAACGAGTAAAAAACCCTCACGGTTAGGATCAAAGTAAGTTTTGTCTTTTGCTTTTATATCATCTGATCGTGTATCAAGAGGCTGTCTAAACATTAAGGTGATGTGGTTGTGGAGCTTGGTTGTTACACTGCTGCCAGCGAAACACCGGGTGATGAAGCTTCACCAGCTGCCATGTTACATGTGTTTTTTACGTTCATGTAGCTTCATATGCACAGTTTTATGCGCTGACAGGGAAGCCTAAATGTTCTCAGGCGATTTAAATAACACCGGGCATTTAAGCACTGATTGTGGATCAAAGATGATGTTTGAACCACGAGCTACTCAGGTATGCTTTGCTAGTTAATAACGTGTTGGAAACTACATTAAGGAGTCACGTTGCTGCAAGAGTTGGGGATTTCCTAGCTACGACACAGCTGACACACATCAGAATTAATTAGCAGACTTGTACAGAGTTATCGACTGTGTCTTAATTCACGGAAATCCCCTTCACTTGCTCATAAGACTGGAGCTGCCGATCGTTGCTCTAAGCTAACTTTAGCACAACTTTAGCAATGCCCTCAGTGCTGACTGACACAACGAAGCAACGCGTCACTCCTCATAACAATGACAAAAAGAGTTGACGATACAGACAGCTGCCGAGTCATGTAATTTCACAACATCCATAAACTTACCTATGCAAACCCCACTCAGAGCAGCGTTGTAAGAGCTGTCTGAAGTGAACGGTGAAAAAGACTAGCTGTTGAAAAAGACTGTTCAGTTGAGTGGCGCAACACCACCATCTAGTGGACAAACTTTGCAATTACATCACTCTGCACCACCACGGCGTTATGAAATATGAAGGGGTGTAACGATTCATTTAAATAACAATTCGATTCGGATCGCGATTCATGGTTGTCGATACAATTCACGAACGATACAGGTTCATTTAGAACGATTCAGTGACTTGAAATCGATTCAGTATATCTTCCAACTTATTTAATCAACTATCAAATTCAACCAGTGCAATTGTCATAAACACCTGGATACTGGACAGAGCAGGTGAAGTTTACCAGATTCCTGTTTCTTGTAAGGGAATCAAGTATAAAGTTTTTGACTAAACATGCTGAGGAGTCGCAATCCTTCTGCAGAGCGGCCTTGTGCTGTTGCTGCACCTGGAATGGTATTAGCCAGGGGTGTCAAACATCAGCATACCAGTTATCCTTCAAGGGCCAGATGTAACGTTAACACTGTGTTGTGCTGGGAACTCACCAGTAGTTATCTTCCTGCATCTTTACTCCCATTCTTCCCACTGGTCCAACTTCCCACTGCACATAGACGCTGTTCCATCAGCTGGAAGTCCAGTTTGTCCAGTTTCATGTAGGTTGCTCTTAGACATGTTTTCAAAACGGTCTTTTTCAGTCATTGTCACGTGCATCAATTTAATGTCCAATATTTTCTCTAATGTACAAGCTGGCATTCACTTCACGGTGAACATGTTCAGCTGTGCAGTGTTGGACATGTCAGTTCTTTCTGCATGAGAGTTCGCAATAAAGTCTTCCCAAATCCATGTCCATCTCATAAACCCGACCAGCCACCGTGTTACTGCTCATGTTTACATACACGTTACATGAAGACGTTGAACGTCGTGAGGAGCTAGCTTCCAAGTAACTTTCAGCAATAGAAATCAGACTTTTTTTTTCTGAAGCTGGACATGATAAGCGTTCAGCAAGGTAACTGAAGCGTTGCATTATGGGATGTGTAGTTTGTGTTATCCGCGTATCGGCGCAACATTAATAAAAATATTCTAAAATGATCTAGCGGGCCAGATATAAATGCACTCCGGCCCAGAGTTTGACACGTGTCTATACTTTTGCACTGGATCACAATGGTGGACCTGCTAGCGACCTTCAGCCCTCTACCACCCGCCATGATGTTTTAATATTGTCCGTGTTCTATTTCGTATAGGCTTCGCCTTTTAAGGCTATCTCTAGTGGGTTTATCCCCGCGCCCATGCGCACAGCACTGAAAACTTTTACTCCACGCCCACCCACAGCGTGGGCCCGCGCTGGGCTGCATGAAAGGGGGTGCAGCCCAGCATTCGGCTCCCCATTTTTCTTCAGCCTTGAAGACTACAACTCCTCAGAGCATCGATTCCTTTTAAGAGCAATGTATTCCTCCGAAAGAGACATTCGTGCCCAGAATTTCAGATCGGGTACATCCTCCAGGGAGACCTAAATGCCAAGTGCGAAGGCTGCATCAGCCCCCACGACGGGGGCTGGCTCTGACGCCTCAAGCCACCTGCCCATTCTACAAGATGCTTCCCCGCCATGAGAAGCAGCAGGACGACTTCGCCACCGAACAGGTCCCGCTGGAGAGGGCTCTCGACCTTTCGATGCTGGGCAGGAGTCGGACGACTCCCTCCCGCCAGAACCTGCTAGCCCTGTCCAGTTTTCCCGGACGGGAGACTCGGAACTAGCAGACCCAGAAGACGCCATGGGAGCACACCCTCCTCCCCGTCTCTACGACCACGAACCTTCCCGCCATCGGCACCCTGGTTAAACTCCTGCCGGACATAATCAGGATGGCGGCAGCCTTCAGGGGACTGCGCTGCCACCAGACGATATGGCGGGTAGGTTTGCCACGGAAGGCACCTGTCGCCGGGACCCTGTCTGGCCCCGCTTCCCGGCCATCCGGCCATACCAGGAGAGTTCAAGCACAGAACCCGGAAAACTAAGGGCTCCAGTCTCCACCTATGCGCCCATAACCAAGGTGGAGGGTCTGACTGAGGACGGTTTCCCTCCTGTCCCTCTTCTGGAGCCCAGCCTGTGTGCTGTGTTTGGATGAAGGCGAGTCAGCACGCTGGACGGCGTCCCTGCCTGCCTTCCCCCAAAGACCAGATGACCGCCCGCCTTTCTGACCGGATCCACCAGTGTGCTCAATCATCAGCAGCCGTGAATAACGTCACACTACTGGCTTTCACAGTCTCCAAGATGGCAGAGAATTCCTCCACACTGGCAGAGCGAGCAGAGGATGTAACTAATGCAGCTAGCACCATCCTCAACCTCTGTGCTGCTTCTGCAGTCTCTGAAGCCCGCATCTCTGCCTGGTCCCACATGATGCTCCGCAACCTCTGGCTCCATGTCACCTCCTCGCTGCCGCAGGAGATTAGGCAGGATTTACTGGACGGTCCCATCAGGCCGGACGGGCTGTTCGGGCCTCAGTACCGGTCCCTCCTTGATCATTTCCAGAAAACCTTGGAGGAAGCAATTCAGATGCCACATAGCTCACCCAGCAGCCCCTCGTCAGGCTCACCGCTGGAGGGATAGACGTGACCAGCCACAGCAGCGTCGCCCCGCTGCGCCTTCGGTCGAGCAGAAAAGAAACACTCCACCTGAATCCAGCTGCTACCGCCTAACTGCCGGAGGAGTCTGACTGACGTCAGGCTTTGTGCTCCCCCCCACTGGGAGGTCCCGGTGAAGGCGCTGTGCTCAGAGCGTTCCTCAGTACCAGTCAGTCAGCCCTTTCTAAGCAAGCACCCCTTTGGTCGCTCCGGTCGAGCACCCGGGGCCAATGACTGCGTCAGGGGCTCTGTCTTGGCTCATGTCCATGGCGGTGACGACTCTACCGTCACCAGCGCTGCTGCTGTCACTACGCTACCCGAGCTGGCAGCGTCTCTGCAGCATGAGCAGTTGGATAAGCGGGATCATCAGGAGAGGTTACGCGCTTCAGTTTGCGCGCTCCCCCCGCCTTTCAGGAGGATCCTGGAGACGGTCCTCTCCTCGCATCAGCAGCGGCTGACTTTCACCGCTGACTCTCCCGGAGCTGCAAGAGCTCCTAAAGAAAGGAGCTATCTCCAAGGTTCCTTTAGGGACAGGAAAACACGGGGTTTTACTCCCGCTATTTCCTTGTCCCAGAGAAAACGGGATGGATGAGACCAATTCTCGATCTCTCTCCATTCAATCTGTGCATTGTGACCAGGACCTGAATCAGCTCCGCCTTGTCGCGCCGCACAGAGTGGGGACAGCTGTGACGGTCATGCAGCTGCTGGGTCTCATGTCAGCAGCCCATGTGGTAGTACCTCTGGGCAGGTCAGCCCAGCTGCTAAGCATAGCCAGGCAGCTGCTGCTGTGGGTCTACACTCACCTGTCATCCATCAGGGTAGTCTACATCCCAGCGTCCTGAACAGAGGAGCAGACCTCATGTCCAGGGAGGGGCCCAAGCAGGGTGACTGGACTATTTACCCAAGCCTGATGTCTCACATCTGGGACAGATTTGGCAGGGCAGAGGTGGATCTCTTTGCTTCCCGCGAGAACGCGCAGTGTGGTCTGTGGTTCTCCCTGAGCAGCCGGGACGACCCGCCGCTGGGGGTGGACGCGTTCGCACACCGTCCCGCAGCCATTTCCTCCTGTCATGACGGTTTCACTGACAGGACCCTGTTCATTCACCCTTTAATGAAACGATTCCTGAAAGGCATCCCCAGACACAGACCTGTGTCGCGCGTCCTCGTGCCCCAGTGGGATCTGTCCTTGGTGCTGCTCGCGCTCACGGGTGCCCCGTTCGAACCCCTGGACCAGATTCCACTCAGGTTCCTGTCTATTAAGACAGCACTGTTGCTGGCTCTGACATCAGCCAAGAAGGTTGGTGATTTATCCACTCTGTCTGTGGCTCCTTCCTGCCTCAGAATACAGCCGGATGGCAGACCCAGCATACACCCCGAAGACCATCACCAGCTCTTTCAGGTCCAGAGTCATTACGCTGGAGGGGTTTTCTCTCCCCCCTCATGGGTCTGATGAAGCGGCGTGCTCACATTTGCTTTGCCCAGTGCGCGCTCTGGCTGGCTACATGTTGCGCACGGCCACTCTCCGCCGCTCTCAGTGCCTGTTCGTTCACTACAGAGAGGCCTCATTAGGCTCTCCTCTGTCCACTCAGCGTCTTTCACACTGGCTGTGCGACGCGATTCAGCAGGCTTACATTTCCTCTGGAGCTGATCCTGCGGAGCAGCTCAGAGCTCACTCTGCAGCCTTACTGGTAGGTGCGTCAGTGGACGACTTCTGTAGCGCGGTGTCATGGTCTTCACCATGCTCCTTCGTCCGATTCTACCTGCAGGATGTAACACATTTCTCCCTCGGCCACTCGGTCCTGAGGGCCGTGGCTGAATAATACGCGCTCTCTGGGCCCCCTTTTCTGCGGGCACACAGAGAACCCCTGCAATCATGGTGTAAGGTCATGCTCCCTTCACATATCGCAGCAATAGAAAAACTTTATGAATGTGTCTATGCTTATGGTTTTGTAGACTACATCCAGCTCTGCCTTTAAACCCACTAGCAATAGCCTTAAAGGGCTACTGTCACTTTCCATTGGCAACTATTGAGGATGTACTTCCAGACATGTCTAAGGCTGAAGTGTTCAGTGTATGACGTAAAGATTGGGTTTTGGCATTTCACGTTGGCTGAGGAATCGAGTTACCTTACCACTTTCTCTACTCCAATTGGGCACTACCGGTGGCTTAGAATGCCCATAAGGATTGGTCTGGCACCCGAGGTTTTCCAGGGAAAACTTACTTAAGCTTAGGATTTGTTGCCAGGCCTATACATTATTGCTGATGATGTGCTAATCACAGGTCAAGGTGAGACCCACAAAGCGGCCATTCAAGACCATGACACAAATTTGAGACTGATGCAAATGGAAAAACATCCAACTGAATCCAGAAAAGTTCAAGCTGAGGCAGAGGGAGTACAGATACAGTATACTGGACACCGCCTCACGGCAAAAGGACAGAAAGGTGCGTGCCATTGAACAAATGCCAAGGCCAACAGATGTGAAGTCAGTACAGAGACTATTAGGCATGGCGAACTATATGGCCAAGTTTTGCCCACATCGTTCAGACCAGTGTGAAGTGTTAAGACAGTTGACACACAAAGACAGAATGGGACTGGACAGAGCAACAAGAAAATGCTTGATTGCAGATGCTCCTGTCTTGAAGTACTACAGCCCTGAGGATGAACCTGTGGTACAATGTGATGCATCAAACACTGGTTTGGGGGCAGCACTTAAGAAGAAGGGTAAGCCCATAGCATTTGTGAGTAGAGCACTCACACAAACAGAATGTGGTGTAGCAGATTTTACCCTCAAAAGCCAGAAACCTCTTTAAAGGGGCCATATTATGCAAAATTTACTTTTATGAGCTTTTGACCTTCTATAAGTGTTAATTGTACCATAAAACAACCCAGGAAGTAGTTTTATTTTTCATCCATGTCTCTTTGTAGTTTTATCCCTTTAAAAAGAAAAATGCAGTAAACAGCTGACACCACCATGCCGCGTCAGCACAGTGGTACTTTTCTGAAGACAGCTTCCAGACCTTCGCCCTTTTTAAAAGTGGATTTACTTTGAAGTTGATTTTACAACCTGGCGCGATTCCTACTATCAGAGGAGCAGATGAATCAGCGGTAAGTATGATAGCATTAGGCCTAGGAAAAGTCAATGAAACTATCTCATAAATGTCAAATACAACATACTGTTTGTGTATACACGTTATGTCATTAGGTAGGCTATTGTTGTAGGGCTGTTCAATAATGTCTCCAGCCACGTTTTTGCAACGGAAATCCTGAAATGAGCTGCGTCGGCACTGAACTGATGATATATCAACCCACGTAATAGCCAATTCCTCATCTGTACATAGAAAGCAGCTATTTATACAGTATGACACTTCGTACAACATATTTAGAGTCAGAGAGACGAAGTTCTGCTGATCTGATCCGCTGCAGAAATAGGAAAAGATTGGAAACAAATGTTTCATAGTGTGTTTATTCATATATTTATTTTTGCAATCCATCTGTTGCCCTCTGTTTCGCTGTATTCCCCTCATAAAGCAGCCAACGTTTAAATGTCGTGATTTTGAGTTATTTCGCTGTGTATGATCCACTGGAGTCCACAGCAATCACAGCCGCACGCAGCAGCTGTGTAAATCTCTAAAACCGCATTCATTCACCCGTTCATCACATCGATGTGTTATTTATATTTCAAATGCATCTCAATGAACACTCAATTAATGCCTTCGTCATATTCATGAGCTCTTTTGAATTACAAACATGCCGCAGTGAACAGGAAATGTTTCATTCTCTTACAGACGTTTTACAATAGCTTTGACTGTTTACATGAAGTTCGGAGTTTATGCATAATCTTAAAAAGAAAATATATTTTTTTGTATTTTTATGTTCTAAATAAATATTTAAAAAATGGAAAGTTTTCAAGTACATGCTATTTTCCTGTTAATATTTTAGTTCATTGTACTGTAAAAGTTACATTGCTAGACAACACAGTAATAGCTAGAGTAGGAGAGTTGATATTGCAAATAATAATAAGGTCTTACAAAAGATTATTTTTCAAAATGGAAAACGGCATTGTTCTAACCAGTTATTAGAAATTTGAATGAACAATGTTAAATCTTTATTAGGGCAGGTGTTTACATGTGGAAGTGCTTTGCGTGCAGTATATGCCAGCAAAACTGATATTTGTCCCTATATATTTTTTTTCATTAGATATTTTATTCGAACATTAGTTGATACGTTTGATTATCTTTTATAAACTGCTTATTTGCAAACAAAAACGGAACCTAATTTCTTGTTTTCATGACAGGAAGCCTCCAGCTACACTTCAAGTACTAGATCACTAGATGCTCCTGCACCATGTCCATTTCCAAACGCACCTTCTAAATTCATAAGAACGGTTTCAACACCGTTATCAGCAGTTACCCTAAAGTTACACCAAGTAAGAACTGAAGGTATATAATAAAATGCAAAACAACTTTGCTATTTATCACAATGATGCATTTCAACAAATTTATTCACCATTTGTGCACACACAAAAATCTATGGACATGCAAATTGTAAGTGGTAAATGTTTTCATATTTAGCTATGTAATTCTCTACAGCTTCCAGCCTCAAAACCCTAAATTATTTGTGACACTGCATTTTCACAGGCGTACAAGCTTCAACTGTTACTTCAGATAATTGTACTCAGACAGAAATATCTTAAACACCAATCAAAGCTTCTACATCTGGGATTGTGGACAGACCTGGAAAGAAGCCACGTTTGGAAATTGAAGAGGAAGAAGACATAGATATCTCAGATGTATCACTACCACATGATTCCACCTACAAACCTGGAGCTTCTTAAACGGATGTGTCTGAAATTTAATAAGAATTACATACATTATATCCATTTGTTTCTTTATTAAAATGATACAAAATATAAGTGAGTAAACATTCTTGAAGTATTTACACTTTTTAGGATATGTCACCGAGCTGATGCGTCTTAAGTAAGGTCTTCCCTGAGCATGTGGAGCAGTCTGTCCCTGTGCTCAAAGATATCAGCGCACAATGTAAAAAACTGTTCAAAGATGACGTGACTTGTGTCTAGGTTTAGTCGAGCAGCGGGCAGACCTGACCAGGATAAAGAAACCCAGCAGACTGCCATTCCGAGTCAGAAACTCTCAACAATCCCCAACACCACGATGCTGCTGTGTGCAATAAATCTGAGACACCTAAACAAAGACAAAAACATACATCAGTGTTTACTTTTTATTCTTGAATTTAATCCTTGGATTAAGCACATAGTAGCACATTATTAAAGTTTAATTTACCTACTGTTCTTGTGCTCTCCTATGTACTTACCTACAGTCTGCATGGTAAGATGTTATGGATGTTTTGTAAGGTTATATATTTAGGCCAGGATGACCTGTCAGTCTTTGTTCACTCTCTTGTCTTCTTGCTCTTGTGCTCTGCTCTAATTAATCTTCTCCTTTTTGTAGCTTAAGTTTGAGCCTCCAAAACGAAAGTTAGATTTTCCCACAACTCTAGCGTAGACAACTTTAGCTTTTGGAATTTTTCTGAACGTTTCTGTTTTCGGCCTTAACCACCTGGAACCATAACCTCACCAACATGCCATCGACCCAGAGAAAGCACCCAGGCTGCGAATCCCAAGGACATGCCTTCTCCCAATTCCAAACCCAGGTGCCGATGTGGAACAACACCATCTCAGCGTCCCAGAACGGATGTATTTTTCCTCAGCAAGGAATTACTGGTCTCTTGATGATGGTTGGCAAGTTATAAAGACTATTTCACATTGGCCTTAGATGTGGTTCAATCCGTAGACATGACTAAGTAACCTCACAGTTTACTTAATACATGCTTAATCCCACACATACTTTACTTTCCACAGAAACTCAGGTTTATTATCAAACTTACAGCAGCATTGGTTGTTTGTCTGCGTCTGTTTGTTTGTCATATGTTTTTAGTTTCTTTCTCATATTTAGTCCATGTCTAACATGTAGATTAGATAATAAATATCCCTTTTATTATCTGATCGTTGTCTGTCTTGATTTCCTTTGGTCATGATTCAGGTTAATTCAAACTCGAACTTACTAACATTTAAGACTGATTGATTTACTGAGACTAATTTATTATTTTTTATTTTTTGATTGAGTCATTAACCTTTCACATCCCAGGTTTCATTCTATCCCTACAGTCTTATTAAAGTAAGAAAATATTAGACAGTGGTGGCTCGAGGTAATTGCTAAAATATTTATTAATTATTAGTATTTAGGCAGTTAGTATTTAGTATTGAGTCATATTAATTCCATAAAGCCTCAACAGTGGTTAACACCAGATTCTTCCCGAGAGTTCCAAAAATTTTGCCAGTTGTGGGAATTTGAACATAAAACATCATCTCCAGTTTTCCCACAGAGCAACGGCAAAGCAGAGTCTGGTGTTAAAATGGCTAAGAGACTGTTACACAAAGTCAAAACCTTTGGACAAGATCCTTACCTTGCACTTTTAGACCATCGCAACACTCCATCACAAGGACTGGACACCAGCCTAGCACAGAGGTTGCTGATCCACCGTACTAGGACATTGCTCCCAGTCAAAGCCAGCCTTCTCCAGCTCAAAGTGATTCAGACCAAGCAGGCACTGCATAAAAACCAACTACGTCAGTCTGCATATTACAACCGATCTGCTAGGGATCTCCCACCCTTGAAAAAAAGTTATTTTGTGAGAGTTCAGCCATTCCAGCCCCACTCCAAATGGTGGCGAGGCACAGTGAAAAAATGCATTGACTCCAGATCTAGTGAAGTTAAGATCGAATCTGGTGCAGAACTCTGGAGGACCCATAGACACCTCAGGCATGCTAATGAAGTACCACAAACAGCACCTACAGACAGAAATGGTATGCCCTCCAAATGCACAACCAGACCCATTGCAAATGCAACCAGCCACTCAAACCAACAGTGATGTCCCAATGACAACCAGAATGGTAGGGTAATCCACGAGTCACAGCCACAGCAAAGGAAACAGGACAAGTTTCATCATTAAAAATCCACACTTTAACAGTATATATATGTAAAATAAAACTCCTCCATCACTCACCCTTCCCATCCCTGGGTAGAGCGGGTGGTTGTTCATCTCAAGCTCGGGTATTCTAACAGAGTCCTGCGAGCTTGAGGTTTCTACACAGTATCTTAAGCTGGGGAGACACTGTGCGATATTTGGCCGATTTTGAGACGATTTTTCACTCGTGCTACAATTTTGGAGATCGGCCCGAGTTTCAGCTCAGTCGTGTGTCGTGTGTCGTGTGTCGTGTGTCGTGCGTCGTGCGTCGTGTAGTGTACATGGAGGAACGAGAAGCGATTAACACCTCACGACAAGCTCACGATCAACAATCGTGTGATCGCAAGAAAATCAAACGTGTTTGAAATTCTGGTCGCCTCTCGTGGGTAGATCGCGCTACATCGCACTGTAGAAGCTGCGCCACGAGCCGATTTGACGTTATCTCTCACATTGCGGATGCTCAAACAAAGTTTAAGCATCCCTTTCTTCTCAGAGCGTCTCTTCACCTCCGGATTCTTCTTCTTCTCCTCCGCCTTCTTCGGTTTGGGCTTCCGGATACAATAGTCTGACGCGCTGTGTGCAGATGTACAGTGTGAGCGCTCAGGTCGCGTCCGATCATCAGGTCGTCTAGTGTGAGGACATAAAATGCGAGCTGCTAACTTTTGACGTTTGCGATTCACTCGTACAGTTTAAGTAGGCGCTGACTATCCATGACAAAAATATCTCAGTGTCTGCCCAGCTTTAGCTGTTCCTAGGACTGCGCTTATGTGGACGGAGATGTCTGATGTATCCCCAGGTATCTGTTGATGTCACGGTTCTGCTGCTTTGTTTCTTTTTTCCTAAGCCTCAGTTGGTGTAATAGAGGGACTCTGAGGTGCTGGCTCATGGGTTTGGGGGTACTGCTCTGAAGCAGAGGCTGCGGCTGTGTCCTTGATACACCATGAGACTGACCTGGGTTGAACTGAAGGTGTGGATATGGAGTGGAATTGTCTGTTGACCGCTGCGACCCTGGCATATTTCCTAATGGCTGAGTCCAAAAAGGTGTTGGTACTGATTTGCCACTCACAAGTGAAGGGCCACATGCTCTCAGCATGCTGTGTGGTGGTGGAGGTGGGGTTAAGTCACTAGGTAGCTTTTCTGCAACCACTGGCTCTGGCCATGGTGGTGGTGCAGGCCTTTCGACTAAATGGGAGTATAAAGTACTTGCTGAACTACCCAGGAGTGTTAACATAAAACTAAATCAAACTTTACTGTTTTTGACTTTACTGAGTTAGCTAATCTGTGCAGCAGAAAGCCTTCAAACAATTCAAATATACAACTAATACAATTCAAAATTCTCCATAGAACTCATTATACAGGACACAGGATGTTCAAGATGGGCCTCTTACCATCAGATATCTGCCCACACTGCTCTGAGAACACCACTGATAGCTACATCCATGCACTGTGGT
>JBAMHX010000001.1:34252663-34263438 GCA_037177515.1 Pseudomugil tenellus
TATATATATATGTGTGTGTGTGTGTGTGTAATTTCAATCAAATGCGCAGCAGGACAACTCAAGCTTCATAAGAACAAAATAAGCCAAATGACTGATTTCATTACAAAGTCTGACTTCTTGTCTTGCTAGAGGTTGTCTGAATGCATGACTGATAAGAAAATGAGGCAAAAAATGACTTTAGGAGTCATTTATACTTCAGATCAAAGCAGCATGTCTTTGAAAAGAAGTAAAGAAAGATAAAATTGATTTAAGAAGCACAGCTGGCATCATCTTTCAAAAGAACTTTATAAAGCATTGATCCAACAGCGTAAGGAACGTCACCACCTGGATGTAACAAACAAGTAAGAGCCTGCCATTAAATAATTCCTGCATAGCAGATGTTTCAGCTGCAACAAGTTATTTAACCCCAAGTGATGCAGGAAGCAGCTTCTCATTCCTTAAACAACCATGTAATTAGACACATCCTGGGTTTGTGGAAAAGATGTTAAGCTGTTTCAGAATGGTGAAATAAACATAGAAAAAGATGCAGAAACTGCTAAAACTGGATAAAGAACCAAGCAACGCATCTTCCAGGGAAAAATATGATCGTGAACACTGAAACTTTTGGCAAAATTGGTATTTAGCAATTTAGTAAATAATACATATATATATATATATATATATATGTATGTATGTATGTGTGTGTGTGTGTGTGTGTGTGTATGTGTTTGTGTGTGTGTATATATTTATCAGAGATCAAAACTAATAATTTGACATATTCTTATTAGATTAGACTGATCTCTTCAGTGTATACATAAATGCTCTTTTAAACCAGTGTTGTTTTGGGTTAGCTGACCTCTCCAAGCAGCCAGCTATGTGCTTATGAAGAGCTGGTCTGCTGTCCAGTTTTTTCATTTAGTTCTCCAATCACATGCTGACACCAGAGCAGCACATCAAAGAGGCCAGCTTTTTATGCTAGCCATCAATATGCATTTAATCTTCCACCATTTTCTTCTCCACATTCCTTCTCTGTGTCCTCTCTCTGCAGTAATTGCCTTCAAAGCCAATTAGTACAAATTATTTGCAACTGCTGGTGGTAAAAATCCAGCACAGTCAATGAAGGTGTCAAGGAGGTCAAAAGTATTAGGTCAGTGGCTCTCATTTTCTGTAAGCTCCTTCTGTTCTTTACTTGTGCAAACAAGCTATTAGTATTACATGGGTCAACCCTCTTACATTAATCCAAATGTGTTCTATGGGGGTTTAGTAAATGCATTATTAGAAGAGCACCAGCTCACAAATGTTCAAGGCTCATGCAGCATGCTGCCATAAACATGTGAGTAGTAAGTATGTTTAGTTAATTTGTTGAGCTGTGTGTTTGTGGTTTGCATCAGCAGTCAAAGTTGATGTTTGACTAATGCTGCAAGGGCCATTTCACTACGGTGCCTGCCTGAATTCCCCCTTGGAAAATACATGTTTTACTCCTTAAGCCAGATCAAAGCGGAGATGCAGGGATCAAAGACCGACATCATGTTGCTTTGGTCACATCTGTGTTGTTTACATGAATGCTAAAGGCACTTATATCAAATATTACAAACTTTGAAAGATATATGTGTTCAATCAAAGTATTTTGATGTCACTTTTGAAGTACATCAGTGCATTTGGGGATAATTTTGAAAATCTCCTGACAATTTCACAACAATTTTGTAAGCCTTTAAAAAGATGGGTAGACGCAGCCCTGCTTGGTTATTCATCAGTTTGCATCTTCCCCCTTTTTGAAAATTCTGTCTCAGTATCAGCACAGCAGCCCCTGTAGGTACGTCTCTGAGGATTAGCTGGGCTTGTGGTGTCCATGCAGCGGACTCATCTCTGCCAGATCAACTGCTCCAAAGCTGCAGAGCACAAGACTTAAAAAGAGACGAGGAAATATGGATAGTGAGCCTTTCTTGAGCTGTGTTTTATTCGTTAACCTTAAATATTCTCTTTTGGGTAATCTTCCCCGCTGGGAAAAGGAGGAGGTACAGGCAGCTGAATTGGAGGCGTGAACTGGGGTGGGGGTAGTAGGGTGTAAGAGTAAGGGAGGAGGATGAAGAGGGGTTCAATGACCTGTGAGCAGGCCGGCTGTTGAGCTGTGGGCTAAACAACTACAAGACCCACCCCCACTCCACAACCCCACTATACACACACTCTTACCTCTAACTGGATTATAGACCTTTCCGTTCCCCTTGCAAAGCAGCAGGCCATATTTAACACACCACCGGCACCCACTCACTCATAATTAAGGACACATCTCTGTAACTGTGCCCCCTCAGCACCTCCTTTTCTCTACTTTCCTTTGTCCCCTTCAGGTGTAATAAGAGTGTGTAAGGATGTGATAGAACCCAGCACAAGCCTCCTGCTGCCTTGCTGCCAACAGCTGACCTCTGACATACTGGTATGTGTTGGAGATAAGTATGTCAGAACTAAAGGGGAATGGAAGGTTCAGTGACTTGTGTGGATCTGTGTTTTTTTTTGGGACAAGTCAGCCTCTTAGCCCACGTCTTCTCCAGACAATTTCAGTATGCAGAAGAAGACATGGCAGCGGCAACAGTTTTCTTGTTTCTTGTTTTCTAAGTTGTATAAAATAGACTGAAGTTCATTAAATATACTGAAAAACACCAACAATGTCTTTTTTGTTTTTTAATATCACATATATTAAGAACACATTCTCATCAGGAAAGTTTTGGGTGTTCAGATGGATTAGACATGAAACTCTACAATCCTCCGTTGGTTTAGGTTGTTTTCATACTGAGCTTTTAGTCTGTAAACCAAACCACCAAAGGCCTGAACTACAAAGCTGAATTTTCTCTTATCAAGGCACATTTAGAAGTAACTCTGTTTTCGATACTGCAATGCTGGTGTACATCTTACTGTATTACATCACCACAGTAGCTCGTGCTGATTACCTAACCTCTTCCAGTCAACACATTCTTATTCCCAATGCATCAACAGTCTGACAATGGTCAGGGTCCCTTAGTGTCACATGCCTACTCATTGGGTACCAGGTTTTAATAATTTTTGGACAAGTTGAGTAACCCGACAGATTTACGTAGAACTCTCACAATTTCATCGAATGGATATTGCTCAGTGGGTCATCAATTAGTATGAATCAGTAGAATCCTAATGTGCCTCCTAGTAGGTCAGAAGGTTGTTATCATTTATTCCCATCACGGATCAGCAGCATTGATACAAGAACAAAAGATATGGCAGATATCACCTCTATTTTCAATGGAAACTGTATATTAAGATAGATTGTGATTTTACTTTTGTTTTGCAAACTAATCTAGAAACAATTTTTGGTAGTATTCAGTTTATACAATTTGTAGTGTTTGCACTTTTTATTGCTATGGTTGATGTATGTTTGTTTTATTTCATTGGACTTCAGCTTTAACATATTTTTTCCCTTTATGAAAAACCAGATCTCACAAAAATATGTGAAAAACCTATAAACTCTTATTTACATGTTTGCAGCACATAATTTTGAACAGTATGGATGGGATGAAGAATGCTTTTAAAATATAGCTTATCTTAATTGTGATTTCACAAAATTAACTGTGGTTCACAACAAAAGTTTACCTCACGAATAACATCAGTTGGCTGAAAGGATCTCTCTGTGTTCTCATATCTCATCACTCCAGCTGTCCAAAATATTACCCAGAAAATCCTCCCAGTGCAACATTCTGGAAATACCTTACCAGAGAAGTGTCCAGAAAGCCTTATAACTACATTTTGCTACTCCTAAAGCACATTATAAAAGCTGAACAGTCATCAGTGACAAATATTATGGACTTTATTGAGTTTTTCATAAATTCTTCCTTCTCCCCGGCCTGGGAGGTTTTTGTCTTTCTTTCTCCTCCGACTCCGCTTCTTTCTATTTGCTGCGCTAGGTTTATTATCCATGGGTTACTACTTAATTCAATGTTGTTTGTTTTGTTGGTTCATGATTTTAAAAATAAGGCTGCAAGATTGATTGGTTGGATAACTACAGACCAATAGCTTTAGACAGTATACTCTCGAAAGTCTTGTAGAGAATGATTCTGGAGAAACTGAAGATTTTATTTTCTCTGTAGATAACAAGGGCACTGACGGCACTAGGCACTGGTGGGACATGTCCCCGTCAGATTCATAGTGACCCTGATCTGTACCCCCCACTTTATAGGCTAAGGCGGCAAATATTTTTGATAAAATAGAGAATTAATGGCATTGCTGATCATATTGACAGGCCGGCGTTTATGCGTTTAGACTAATAGTAGCCTATTTCAATGGTCTTTATTTAGCTACAGAAAGGGTGCTTTTAAAAACCGACCAGCAAAGCGAGTGTTAAGAAGCGCATAAAGAAGTACTTGCAAGTGAAAACACACATTCCGTGGTGGCCTTTCTGCACTGCGAGGGAATAATACTGTTTCTGCAAGCAGAGTCACCCTCTTAAGAGCCGATCGGTCTACTGTGGAAATATTTGGCTCAATATCCTTGTGCCAGTGACCAGCACAGTCTCTAGTTAATGCAGCTCTGCAGAACAGACCTGTTCACTCCACTAAGGGGGGCTGGAGAATCCAGAGGAGACTGTGGCTCATTTGTCTTCTATTCTGATTAGTTCTGTTGTTGCTGGAAGCTGACCAATGTTAGTAATTCATTAACTCTAAAGTAATGTATGTTAGGGTCCCTGCCTTCCCTGTGTGTGTGTGTGTGTGTGTGTGTGGTTTTCCAGATTGCCCTAATGTGTGTTTGGCTCCCTCTGTCTGCCTAGTCATATTTATCTCTGGCCACAATCACTTCACCTGGACGGATATCCACACCGGAATCTCATCCTGCAACCAAGCCACCTTCACTTCTCTGCAGTACTTCAACACCAGGCCATTCTTCTTCTATCTTCGCCAGATTGTTCAGTTACAAACTGTACTCCTGGTTTTCCCTCATCTTGTCTGCACAGTCATTGGGTTCAGATACTCATCTACTATGATAAACTCACTTTCTACTTAATTTACGTCAGTGTCTCTGGCTGATCTGTGTCTGTACCTTCGTCCAACTTCAGCTACCTGAACCATTGTAACACTGGAACACATTAATGTGAAGATAAATCAGATGACAGAAATAAACAAATAAATATGCTGATGAAGTTTAAGTACAACATAAACATATCCATAAAGAACCACTATAGGAATCTGATGAAACATGTCTGGTCTAAAATAAGAAACATTACACACTCTGGAGGAGAAAAGGACAGAGAGAGGCTGTGGCAGAAGTTAAAGAAAGAAATAGTCACAATTTCTGGAAAGATCTTAAGAGGGCTATAATATGTTATATTTGCTGTCTCACAATCTATCCTATGCACATCTATGATAATATTATGCATTTTGCATCATGCACCATACTATAGTTTGCCATACCATTCACTTGTTCCTGAGAGATTTCTAGCCAGAACTGTGAACACCTGGGTCTGTATTTCTCCAGTTCTACTCTGTCTCTGCCCCCATGTCCCGCCTGCACTGAGCAACCAGAGAGGCACTGTGTGTAGTCAGGGGGTGTGTCTGTTTACAGCAGCGGCAGCCACATGCACACTTCCTGGAGGAGATGGCATGGCAAAGTTTTCAGATGCGGAGGGTGGAGTCTCCAACGTGCCACGTTGGAGCCAAGCAGCAATCTCAATGGACAGAAAGTGAAGCTACCTGGAAGTAACAAAATATTGCAGTTCACCCCTCATCCGCTAGGGGCAGGCTTCAAAACAGAGCAAATCTCCATAGACTCCCATATTAAAATGTCCAATTTCACAGCAGAAAAAAACATGTTTACAGCCTGGTACAAAAAGTTTTTTTTAGGTTTAATAGGTCAAGTTTATCTTCATGACAACTCTGAAGGAAGTGAATTTTTTCTAACTCCTCAATTTCTACATTATTTAGCCTTGAATTTACAGGTGTGTCCTTTTGATTGACATGTCTCAGAAGCTAACTCTGGTGGCTAAGTGCTTGTATCCTGTTGCTTCACGGACAGGCGTTAGTCTGAGGCCCTTATCCTCTGCGTCATTTTGTTTGACTAAATTGGACTGAGCTCAGCCCGTGGTTGTCTCAGCATGTTCACATATTTTTTTATTCACTGTGGAAAACTGTGGCTTGTTGCGCTATTAATTGCATCAAAAGACCATCCAAGAACTTCTGGTCCACTTTTGAGTGAATGAAATTGCATTTATGTATTTAGTATCTGATTTTCCTGCATTAGCTGAGGTCATTAAATAGCTAGTCAGCTATTTTAGCACCATTTACCACCAACAGGATTTACGTTTTGAATAATAAATCATTTGAACCCGTATAATAATGTTTAGCATTTCTAAACTAAAACTTAAGGTTGAAAAATTAATGGTTAAATCATCATTAATAATAAGTCACTGTTTCTGCTGAAATAATGACAAATATGTGAGGAATGATGGTGTTTTATTTCCTGATATGAAACACCTAGACTTTCCCCACAGTGTTACACAAATGTAGGCATCTGGCTGGCTCCTCTTCCTCCTCACTTCATCCTCGCTGGGATGATCAGCTTTTCTGTGTAAAGCATTGTCTCGTGTTTTTAAATCATTGAACCATGAGGAGGAAACCAGAGGCCTGTACTACAAAGTGTGATTAACTTAACCCGCACTTATTTCTGTTCTCTGGACTGACTCAGCCAAAGATTGAGGAACTGGGATAAGCTGTAATATGAAGCTGGTTATCAATTTGTTTATTCAAACCAGAACTTTCCACTTAAGATAAGTGCGCGTTCACATAAAAGAGGTGGTGGCTTGGAGGATCTGACCAATCACAAACATGGACAAACCCAGAGCAGCGTATTTTACCATAGGCTATAATTCTCCATAAATATGAGGAATTTAAAAATAATTGCAAAATAAGCTAAATATAAGCAAAAGTAAAACTGTTGCTGCAGCAAAAGCAGGAAGGAATGCTGGCAGAAAATAGCGACTCCGTTAATGCGGAAGTTCATCAGATCATCTGATATTAATTAATGGGGCAATATAAAATGACAGCATTCAGATCACTGTATTACAGTACAAACATTACTGGGAATGTTTTATCTACGTCATAAATCCCAGGAAAAAGAAACAACAGCTAAATTAAAAACATATAAAAACAGTTTGATGACGGAGCACTCTGAGTTTCATCTCTTTAATCATTTTTGGATTTTCTGGTAATGATGACACACCAAGATGGGGACAGTATGAGCTTCAAATCAGCTCTTCAGAAACCTATGGGTGACGTCACGGACGCTACGTCCATCTTTTTTTACAGTCTATGGTTGGAGCGGTGCTGTTAGCTGTTTGCTCTGCTTAAGCGGCACCCTTCTTTTTAAAGCAACAAAACTACAAAAATGCATGAATGAAAAATAAAACTTATAGGAATGTTTTAAGGAACAATTAACACTAATAGAAGGTTCAAAGCTGATAAAAGTCCTAAGAAGTCAGAAAATTCTTGTATAAAACAGGAAGGAATTTTGGGAGGTCTGTAAACTGTAACACATAAAATAGGTGGGTTGCTAAAAACAAAGGCAAAATTCTCAAAAGATATAAAATTATTAAAGAAATTTGTTTTGTTAAACCTAAACTTGTAACAATAGATGCAGTTTAAGTCACATTTATCTGATAGATTTCAGTTTGTTAATGTAAATGATGAGTCTTCCTCACACACCAGAGTAAATCATGGTGTTCCTCTGGGTTCTGTACTTGAACCAACACTTTTTACACTATACATGCTTCCCTTGGGTAATATTATCAGACAACATGATATAAACTTTCATTGTTATGCAGATGATTCACAGATTTACTTTTCCATGAAGCCCAATAAAACCAATCAGTCAGTTAAATTACAAATATGTGTTAAAGTCATAAAGGCCTGAATGACTCTAAATTTTCTTCTTTTAAACTAAGACAAGCCTGAGGTCCCTGTCTTTTAGCTTCAAAAACTTCTGACAAAATTGTCTAGCTTTGTAATTAATCTGGATGGCATTAACTTGGCATTTGTACTAGGGACGCCACAAGACTGAAAGATCAATAAGTGTTTATTAAACACCAGGAGCGTCTCAAATTCAAACTGACACAGGATTTGTAGCTGCTGGGAATATCCAGGAGGGAGGCAGGAATCGAAACCAGGAAGTCAATCCGGGGGAGATTCAGCAGATAGGTGAGTATGCTAACAGAACCAGGAGAATCAGGCCAGGAGGTATCCAGGGACAGACATAGATCAAAGCCAAGGAATCAGTCTTATTATTCCAGTAGCATGGTGCGGGAGTCGGGGTCAGGGAAAAGACAGAGAGGTGTTTGTGCAAGCTGTTACGAGGTCCAACAGAGTGAGTAGAGAGGGCTGATTTTAAAGCAATAGATGTGGGAGATTAGTAATCAGGAAATCAGCTGCACCTGAGTCTTGTTTGAATGGGTGTGTCAGCCAGTCGAGGCAGATGGCTACCTTACCAGAGCCGGGTCCTGCTGGAGGTTATGCCTTCCTGTTAAGCAGGAGTTTTACTTTCAACTGTCGCATCATGCAGCTCAGGATGGGAGATTGGATAGAAGTCAAGATTTGATGCAATCTTGCTGGTTCCCTATATAAGGCTATTTTTATGAATTGGCTGATCTCTGTGAAGCGCCTTGAGACGACATCGTCATGAAATAGCACTATTCTGCTAGACGGACATCTGGGACATTTTGATGTAATTACATAGCAACGCAGTGTAACAGCTGTAATTGTGCAATGGCCCTTTAAGAGCAGTCGGACTGTCCACTTATGATGACGTCACATTGCACCCGCCAGATGGGATGCATACAACTGGATGAATGGACGTTTTTCTAAACAGCTCTGCTCATTTTAGTTTCCTCATTGTGGCATGCGGGTTGTGAATGCTATGTTATCCGGTCTGTGGGACAGCAGCCGTCCAACTGGGATTCATAAGGTTGATGAATAAACCAGTACTGTGGAAATCCAGTACCAGGGTATGTTGGAGTTTTTTGTCACCTCATTTTTTCAACTACTGAACTAACTTTTCACTCCACCCACAACCCGTAACTGTAACAGCAGCTCGCCATCTTGGGTCGTGGCAACAGCCCATAGCAACACTACAGAGGAGACATGGCAAAATCATGTTGTACATCCAGTTTTTTTTTAAAAAAATGGTACTTGGTTCAAGACCAAGTACCATCGTTTACTGTTAAGTGGAGTCAGGAGAGTGAAGTCTTTGATCGCCGTCAACAGATGCCAAATGCACTCGGAAATATTGGGGATGGTTGGAGAGTAGTGGCTCCAAAGTTGAACTATACCTATGTCTGTGGCCTTCTTTTTACATCCAGTAAGTGCACATTCAGTGATATTCTATACATAATAATATATTAACTTAATAACAACATTAGGGCTGCAAAGAACCCAAGATCTCTTAATTATAACAAGTCAGACCGGCGGTATTTAACCTAACTGTTAGATAACAGTTAATGGTTCCTAACAGCTAGCACAATAAACAATGGAAAAGATTGTCTTTTAGCCTCACTTCATTTTTGCTTCTTGAGGTGTTTTTAAAAAAATCTGTGCATCTTATATGAACTCTGATCGGGGTATTCCACTTTTGGCCCTGCTAATGGATCGTACAACCATATACTCTCTGGAAGACATTAAAGACATTTTTTCAGCCCTACTTCCTACTGAAGCGTTTAGCCGGAACAACCATGAAAAAATATTTGACAAGTTTCTCGTTTTAACAAAAAACATATCTTGTTATAATGAGAAAGTATTTCGATATAACGAGATATTAATGTTATATTGAGAAACTTTAACCAGAAGGTTTCTCGTTACACGGGACATGTTTCTCACTAAAACAAGGTTAATATAATTATATTTCCTGATCTAAGCGACACAGTTATCTCGTTATAACGTGATAGTTTAACCGTAATATCGCTTCTCGGGGAACTTTGGATTCTGGTCTGCAGTTAACAGCGAGAAGATGAAGAGAGGTGGTTTTTAATAAGTCAAAATCTGTCGGAGGAACGCATTTTCACACTGGAAAAAAAGATAACTTTGTCACTTTAAAAAAATCGTTATATTAACCTCGTTGAAACGAGAAACACATCCTGTCATAATGAGAAACCATCTCGTTAAAGTTTCGCAATATAATCAGATTAAAATCTTGTTATTATAAGAAACTGTCACGTTATAATGAGATATGTTTTCCGTTAAAATGAGAAACTGGTCCAATATTTTTGAATGGTTGTGACGACCAAATGCTTCCGTAACTTCCTTATATCGTGTGATTTCATTTGCTGGTACATGATATTAATATGAAAAAGTCATGTGGAATAAGTAAATCCACAGTGAGCCAAACACATATAACTGAATGAGACTAATGCGTTGTTTTCCCCTAGACAAAGATGGCCTCTTCGGTTGCCATGGCAAATACATCATCGTGACGACATGCTGTCTAACAGAACAAATAAAACATAACTAATAAAGCTATATAGGAATTGAATTGAAAAAAACATTTATTTACAATCAGATATCTACAATTTGTGATTTATTTTTATCTGAGAATTAATTTTTTAAAGTGAAATGACTGTTTTCTGTACAAATAGGCTCAGGGCTTCAGAGACCTGGGTACAGGGGACGGGGTATCGGGAAGAAGAACAGAGTTATCAACAGTGTTGCGGCTACAAATATAATCAGTTTGTTAGGAATCTCCTTTCCTTCCGCCTCCTGGTGTGCCCTGCCCTCGGCTGATTACTGATTCCTTCCTAATGTGTC
>JBAMHX010000001.1:34336399-34348338 GCA_037177515.1 Pseudomugil tenellus
AGCACTTCTCATGGACTGTGCGATGCTACCTCTCAAGCTTCGGTTCTCTTCGGGGTTTGTTCCCCTTCGAGGTCACATTTCGTCAGAGGGATTGGACGTCTCCACGTCCCTTTATGCACTTCTATCTTCGGGATGTCCAAGGGTCCTCCCTTAGTGCTCGGGACACTCGAGTTGCTTGCCACCATGGACTGATGGTTTGCGCCGTTATGTGAGGCGCAGTAGTGTTTTTCCTCTTTAACTGGAGGTGTGTTATGGTTGTGGTACTGACCGAACCCAGTGAAGCGTAGACTACATCCAGCTTCGCCTTTAAACCCACTAGCGATAGCCTTAAAGGGCGGAGCCTATACGAAATAGAACGTTGGGTTACCATACGTAACCAACGTTTCCAAAGATAGAACGCAATGTTTTGGTAACTACCTTAGACTGGACTTTTATTTTGAAACAGGAAACACTGGATGTTGAGAGTCTAACTGAGTTGTCATTCTAGCGGCACTCTGGGTAAGTAATAAAATGATGAGTAACGTTGGCAGTTGCCTCAGTTACTTTTCAGGAACGAGCAGTATCGCTGGCGGGTGTAACGTTTGTGGGCGTTACCTGTTGCGCCTTCATGGACAACTTGGATACGATATGTTGGTGATGTCGCAACATGAGGTTTCCAGGATTGTCTTGCTTTCATCAAACTCATCGTTCTGTTGATGCTTTCTGAACCCAAAATTTCGCAACCTGAAAAGTTCTGGGCGTAATTTGTTAACAGTTCTACTTTCTGACGCCATGTTTACGGTTTTCTGCTCTTCACTCATACCGCGCGTGAATGAAAGGTCAAAGTTCACCAAGAGGAATGCATTAAATAAATTTATCTTTGGACTTATGGATCGATCTTTAGGAATCGATTCAATCATTCACTTTGTGATTTTAGGATTTAATTTATAGATACAAATAGTCAAATGTATCATTTTGTTTCCTTCTAACAGCAGGTTCATAATGTGTGTAATGTGTAGAGATGGAAACATGTCTGTGGATGAGGTCATGTGACCTGAAAGTCCCAAAGAGATGCAGGAAAAGATGTTTGACTGAAGCTATGGTTTTTAAGAATCAGTTGCTCTGAAACTGATGCTTCTGTCTTTCCTGTCCAGACCATCTGTCTCTGGGACATCGGGGCTGGACCGAAAGAAGGGAAGGTAGTTGATGCGAAGACCATCTTCACAGGACACACAGCCGTAGTGGAGGACGTTTCCTGGCATCTGCTGCATGAATCCCTTTTCGGTTCAGTTGCTGATGACCAGAAACTAATGATGTAAGAAACAAGTTAAAGCAGTTTGTTCCTGCGTGAATGTCGCTGACGCTCCCTTATCTTCCTCAAGATGGGACACTCGGTCCAACAACACGTCTAAAGCCAGCCACTCGGTGGACGCTCACACGGCCGAGGTCAACTGTCTGAGCTTCAACCCGTACAGCGAGTTCATTCTGGCTACTGGCTCTGCTGACAAGGTAAGCCGGAGCGGTTCAAAGACCAGTCTCAGGGTCATAGTGGTGCTACTGGGTTAACGATGAGCTGTGCTTTCAGACTGTTGCTCTGTGGGATCTCAGGAACCTTAAGCTGAAGCTCCACTCCTTCGAGTCCCATAGAGATGAAATTTTCCAGGTAAGAAATGTGAAACCAGTAAAATGGTTCATTTGTTCGGAGTCCTGTTCAGAACATCCCCGCTCGCTGTCCATCAGGTGCAGTGGTCCCCTCACAACGAGACCATCCTGGCCTCCAGCGGAACCGACCGGAGACTCAACGTTTGGGATCTCAGGTACAGCTCTTCCCCAAGTAGATGACCTTTAACCCAGTTCAGGAGAATTTACACACGTGAAGGATCCGAACCGTTTTTCTGATATTTCCAGTAAAATCGGTGAGGAACAGTCTGCGGAGGATGCTGAGGACGGTCCGCCAGAACTCCTGGTATTTCACGTTCACAGCTTTATTCAGTAACATCCGCTAGATGCAGCCTGACTCCTCCGGCCGCTAAACTCCTCATCTTCCCGTTTCAGTTCATCCACGGAGGCCACACAGCCAAGATCTCCGACTTTTCCTGGAACCCCAACGAACCGTGGATCATCTGCTCCGTTTCAGAGGACAACATCATGCAAGTCTGGCAAATGGTGAATAAACAGTGTTGTGTAACTGGCGCTCTCTGCGTGATCAACCAGTGTTCCCAGTTACTGACAGAACAGCAATGTTTAACCTCCTCATGTTCTGACGAACACTAAATAATCTTCACAACTACCGGAGCTGTGTGTTTAATGTGACGTGTGAGATTACAGACATGTCAGGAACGTGTAAAATCACCTGGAACACAGTAAACAGTGTCGCATCTTCCGATTCATTTCAGGAACGCCGTAAGAATCCAGAAAGGTGAAGCCTGTCACTAACGAGACAGTGAGGGTAGTTCAGTGGGAGACGCCTTTCCGGCAGCGCTGCGACACCCGACTACAACACATTAAAGCCTCGCAAGCGGTTTTATTAAAGGTTACATAGCAGGGCACGTCAGGAACAATGTCCCATTAATGGAAAATGAGTGAAGCACAGGTGGAAACCATTCTTTCATAGAGCTGGAATAAAAACAGCAAAATGTGTTTCTGTCCCAGCGTGATGAGACGGAGCCCGTCTGTCCCTACGGCACTTCTTTTAGTAGTCCGCACTGTCATGGACGCGTTGCGCCGCCATTGTTCAGCGCTGGTCAACAGGTAGAACGTCCTGCGTCGTCCACGCCAGCAAGATGGCGTCTGTTTAGTGCACGATGTTGGTGCGCTGATGGAGACACAGCCGGACACCTGGTCCGTCTGCAGAAATGATCGGTGCCGTTTGGTTTGGATGAGTTTAGCTCGTTTTTCTCCACTCGTTGCTACTCTACGTGTCACAGGTCTACAGTTGTCTGCTGGTCAGTCGGACCTCATGCTGCCTTCTGAGATCAGGTTTCTTTTTGCGCTGAGGAAAAAACCAGTAATGTTTCTATATTTCTGTCATTTCAGGCAGAGAACATCTACAATGACGAGGAACCGGACAACACCCCTGCTTCAGAGCTAGAAGCTCAGGGATCGTAACACAACCCGACCCACAGCCGAGATTTATTCTCCAGCCCATTTGCAGACTTCGTATCTTGGCTGTCATCCGGATGCTAACGCGTAGCTGCTGTGAGGAAAGATGTGACAGCCATGCTGGTCATGTTCACGCCTCCTTTTTACCTGTGGCAGGTGTGTCAACGTGTTGCTCGTTTCCCTCAGAGCAACGGAAACATTTCGGTATTTTGGTTATCACACGCGTCCACATGGACGTCGGACTGTTCGGTGTATGATGTGAATTTGCGGCGTTTTCTTTCCATAAAACTGCAATAAAGGTTTTGTAACTTCTGCTTTGTGTAAAATGTTGATGCAGAACAGAAAGCAGAGGAAACGAGTTTTTGCAAATCCTACAAAATATTTATTGAAAAGCAAGAACGGGCTGCAAAAACATCCCAGAATCAGGAAGAAGGGGGTGTTGGCTCATCGTAAACGCTCCGGTGACTCGTTCAGTCTCACCTGCAGAGGTAGATTCTGACGTTACCTGAGTCAGTCTGGGGCAACGCTTAAACAGATGCAAGGTCCTCAGCGTGCCACCCCACCTGCTCGGTTGTGAATGTAAAAGCGCATGAAGGGAGAACTCTGCTTTGTCAACACATGATCAAATCAGAGGCTCGTATTAAATGCTGCATGATGGGATGTTGGAGATGAAAGCAACGACGGTGCTGGTGTTCCTTACATTCAGCTCGTTGGTCTACAAACAAACAATAACTAAGTTTCCGCATTTTAAACAACGGAAACTCCTATTCACTCAGTTAATGACATCATTCAGACATTACCATGGAAACCAAGCTGATGCTCTGAGCTGCATCGTGCTACAGGAATGTTTATCTTCCTAAAACGAGTCGCGTTGCGAGACAGGATGATGGATTCGTGAATCCTGTTGACTAACAGAGCAAATGGCTTTTTTCCTGTCGTTAGAAATGGACATAACTGAACTTAATCGCATCTTCTACACCAACGTTTCCCTTTACTGGAAAACAAACTGGTGTCCAGCTTCCATGAGACGTTCCTGTAGCAGGACGACGACTTGCGCAGAAACATGGGAACATTTTGTCCCAAAGCCCCGTCGGTACAAAGTGCTTCCATGAACATTAACGTACGATTTGAATGAAACCGGATAAAACCGGTCAGAAAGCAGGATGTGGAACCAGCTTCTGGTTCCTGGTTGGACGGGAAACATCCTGCATCGTCGCCTCAAACCGTGCGGAAAATTCAAAGAGCGTCCTGTGTTTCTGCGGGGGGGCTGGTTTCTTCTCTAGCAGCGTGTGTGGGGTCCTTGTTGGGCTGACTGGGGGGTTTCCCACCATCCCCGATCTCCAGCTTCTCGCTTTGCGCCAAATCCTCTCCCTCCTCTTCCTCCTCCACCTCCGAGGCAGATGGCTCCCGTTCCTGGGTGGTGGGGGGCGGCATGGTCCCTTTTTCCCCCTGCTCCTGGAGGAGGCTGAGATGGTTGTTGAGGTCGTTTCTCTCCTTCTGTAGAGCTCTGCACAACCTCTCCAGCAGCTCCAGCTTCCCCTGCAGAGCCTTGAAGTGACCATCACGCAGAGTTTTCTGCAACACAAGTTTCCAGAGTTTAGTCCGCCGTGAAACACGCAGCCGGAACATCCGCAGCCGGAACATCCACATGAAGACAAACATTCACCTCCTCCGCCATCTGCAGCAAGGCCTGGTTATTATTCTCCCATTTGGTCCTCCACTGGGTCGTCTCTTTCTCCAGCTTCTTGATCTTCTTTGTCATCTGAAATCCAGAAAATTCAAGTTAAAATCGTCTCTTTAACACATCCAGTCATTCAGAGCTGCATCAGGATGAAGGGCCATTTAGTTTCAACTGGCACTTTGTTTGGAACATAAATTACAATAACCAGTAAAACCAGTTTGTTTAGGATGTCCCAGTAGTGGAAGGGAGATGCTCTTAGCTGTGTCTCAGGTCTGACAACACTGGAACCATCTCAGTGTGTAACGCGTCTGCATGAGGACCGCGCAGCATCTTCTGATGGATACAAACTTCTAATCATCTCCATCTTTCCACACCTGCATCCTGTGGATGTGTTGGAACCGTTTGTAAAACATGGAGGAAACGTGTCAGCAGGTTGGGCGAGAGGTGAAGTTGGGGCTGTAAACGAGGCTAATGGAGGGAGGTGGGCTGAAGCTAATGTGCGCCGTTAGCTGGGCTAAAACCACGTTTGTGCTACAATCTGCACTGAAATTACTGTCGATCAACTTAATTATGCAACAAGTTTAAGATAAAATTACATCTGAATGTAGTTATAAAATAATTCACCACGTCTCTCTCTCTCACACACACACACTCACTCTCCCGGCTCTCACACACACACACTCGCTACTCTTTTATAATCTCCTTTATATGATTCTATTACAAATGGCCGCATAATCATTTTAAAACGGAAAGATGGCTCCGATGTTACGTCATGTTTGCTTCTGTAAACACGATGACGTCACGTCGACGTGTCTTCGTCACATCTAAGATGCTTTTGCTGCGCATAGCGTTCATACACGAGAGCACCAACATGTCGCATGTAACTGGAAAAGTGAAGGAAGTCCTGGAAAGATTTCCTAAACAATCTGAATTGATGCTACATAATTTCATGATGCTACTGACATCTGTGTGAAGTTGGAGACACGGAAACGTCTCTGCGCTGCTTGTTAACGTCTACCGGCGCTACCTGGAGACCCATTACATCAGACACCAGCACCGTTACGAGCACTGGTTCCTTCAGCCGATAAAGTATCGTCTGCAATTTAGCATCAGAACCGGTTTGGGTTCAGAAAGCAGGTTAGTGCACACAAAGGAATGACGACCCCCCCTCACCTTCTCCATCTCTTGTCTGAAGGTAGTGAAGACTTCGTTGCTTTTGGCCAAAGTGCTTTGAAACTCTTCGAACTTGTCCATGTAGAGGGAGAGCTGGAAGGAGAGACGAGAGGCAGCGTTAAACCCGAGCGGCATGAGAACGCGGGAAAGCGAACACACACCTGCTGTTTCAGCTGGACCTCCTGCTCCTTCATCATCTCACACTTCCGTCTGGACTCGGTGGCATCTTTCAGCAGCTACAGCGACAAACACAGTTTCAGCTCTAACTATGGGGGCCTGAACGCTACTGTGATCCAGGTAAAAGCAGATCTTACAAACTCTCTCTCTCGCTGCTGCTTGTCCTCCACTTCCTTCATCATCTCAGTGATTCTCTGCAGCTTGGCATCCATCAGCTGCTGCTGCAGCTCCTTGTGCTTAAACACTTTGTCTATGTGCTGCAAAGACAGGCGATGAATCAACACATTTACCCGGAAATACATCCAACATCCACATCTTCACGCCTCATTGAAGCGACTTTTAATAGAAAAACAACTTTTTAAACCCATTTAATCACTTTGTGGTTAAAACTCTAAACTGTATTTAATACGACGCCCATCTTCTCACAATGATCACGTTAATAAAATGTTTTTGATACATTTTGAGGCCAAATAAAGAAAACAGTTTATTTCTGGGGTCATGCTTCAGTCCTAGCCACCCCCCCCGGGCTGGTTTTTCATGTGTCCCTGCTGGAGGACTCTGATCTCCATGTTGGGAAAGCAGTTCTCACCTCCTCTCTCAGCTCGTATTGTTCTATGAGCTTCTTCAGCTTCTCCGCCAGCTCCATGTTCTCCTGCCTCAGCTTAGTGTTGTGCGAGCTGTGCTGCTCCATCTGCACCTCAATGTCTCCCAGAGTAATCTGGAAGTGCAGCATCGCCTCCTTCCGCTGCTCCTCGTATTCCCTGGATCGCTGTGCGTTCTCCTCCTGCAGGAGGAGGAGCAGCTGTGTGTTTACTGTGCGACGGCATCATGATCGGGAAGCTACACCGATGTGTTTTCTGCACTTCGTACATAGTTTTGGAATTTCCTCCAAACTTTAATAAACAATCCAGTGAATTTTATGCATTTGCTTCCTAATTTTATGTCCTTTTTAACGGGAGGGAAAAGCCTCTCCTCATATTTCCTGCACTCTGGAATAGTAATGGAAACAGGTACAAACACTGTTGTGCAGCGATTCCTTCTAAATAAAGTTGAATTGAATGTGAACATGCGCTACCTTGAGGGTTTTGTTGTGTCTCTGCAGCTCCCTGCACAGCGACTCCAGCTTGCTGCGAGCCAGAATGGCCTTGCTGTGCTCCCCCTGCAGGTGGATCTTCTCCTTCACAATCTGAGACTGCTTCTTCTGCAGAGCTTTCAGCTGCTTCTGCATGCTGCGGCTCTCCTCCAGCTCAACACATCAGTCAGAAAACTACAGTTAGCTGCTTCGTTTGATGTGAGCAAAATGTTTTTCTACACGTAACAGTAAAGTATGTGAATCATTACTGATCCTGCCAACAATGATTCAACTAGAAACCAGTCTAACAGACTATTTAAACCAGTTTAACCAGTATGCATCTGAGTAACTCCTCATTTGATGACAACCAGTTATTCATCTCACCAGATCTGCATATTTCTTGCACAGAGCAGCCAGTTTTTCTTCCGGACTGGCCAGAGAGTTGAGCGCTTGCATTAGAAGAACAACGTCCTTTCCTGCAGAAGAAAAAAGCCGCTTGTGATGAAGATGACGTGTTTAGATATCCCTCCATAACATCTGTGATCATAGCCAGAGCAAAGAAAAGCGGCTCCAGCAAACAGTTCACCATTAGTTTTATTATTGAACTCATAAATATGAAAGCTGAATACTTTAGGAGCTTTTTTAGCATCTCGTGTTCTGGTGATTCTTACTGTGTGTCATTTTTATTATTAGGAAACTTTTCACCCAGATTCCAACAACTAAGAACTGTTTTACTTTGCATTCACACCAGACTGATGTGCTTTCTAGCATCACTTTGCATCGAAAGAAATCCCGTAAAAAATAAGGAGACAACACAGCTAAGGAGATATTTTTAGTGAGGAGCCACAGTGTTCTTTATTATGGAATTATCGATTATAGATAATCACATCATTACACATTTTACATCTTGCCTATATTTTTCCCTCATTGTTAGTGAGTTCATCGACATCCTCACTAAAAAGTCATTTATGAAGACGACACTGCTAACGTCATGTCTAAAACAGACGGATGGGATTTAAAAACGCTACTAGCCAACGTTAATCCCACCAACAGAGACGGGAAAACAGACTTCCGCTTAATTCACGCAGTGAATCAAAGCAACGATTAGCCTCCAAGAAGTGATGCATCAAACCCTGAAAGGACCCCCCCCCCCCCCTCAGAGTAGGAGCAGCAATGATTATAAGAACTGAAGGCCGTGGTCCACCGTTCCGACATGTCAAAATGTTTATTTATATATAAATACATACAGGGGGCCTTTTAGGAACCGTAAAGTGTTCCTACATTCGGAAAGGTCAACTCAAACGGTCCAAAAGTTATCGCGTGACAGAAAATGGTGTTCTGTGATTGGCTAAACAGATTAGATGGGTAGACAGATCCCTCTCAGCAGGTGACATGTTCTGTTAACTCATCACATGTCCAGGCAATAAAGGCAAAAAGCTAATGAGGAAGTTCACGCTGCTTAATCCACCGGTTAGAAGCATGGACGGGAGCAGGGAGCAGACGGTGCTGCAGGCGATTTATATCACATTATAAAACAAGTAGAGACGGAAATGAGCTCCGGCGTGTTTACTGTTAAAATGTTGAAGTCCTGCTGAATTTGCTGCGGAAGGTGATCAGAAAGTTGTAAAGAAATAACTTGTGTGTTGCATCATTTGTAGACGCCAAGCAGCAGCATCTGGTTCTAATAAGACGGGACGGGTTTGAGGTCCAGGACATCACTTTTCTTATTACGGAGATGTTACACGACATCACCATCTTCCACACTTACTTATTAGACCCCCCAACCAAGCAGACTCCAGAGATTAACTGGTTCAAGGCCAGTCTTCAGAAAGACGAACTGGACCGAGGAGGACCGGACTAAACAAGGCTGGTGTGAACGTGACCCAAAAGATGGACAGAAGTATGAAGACGGAGACCAACGACGTTTCAACATTTAACTAAGGAGCAGAAATGTGAACTGGACAGAATCAGGTTTATTCACGGCAGCAGCGAAAACGTAACATTAACATCACAGACTGTAACAGCGATTATCTGTGTTACCATTAGAGCCATTTGTGTCTATTTTATATAAATTACAACTCTGACATCTTTGTGACGTTTGGGGAAACATCTGGATTTTATTATGATCTATATATTATATATGTCATCATATATTTAATGGTAAAGAAAATATTAGAGTAAACTAAATGTCACTTAAAGGAAGTCTGCATGAATAATGTTTCACCGACTTCACTCATGTTTGTTAAATAAGGCAGAAACCCATGTGGACTAAATGTAAAGATAAAATTAAGCAGTACAACTGATTCATGTTTGCACCTTTGATAAAATTACAATTTAAAACTAAAATGCTCCACATTTAACACGATTTTTGTTTCTTATTTTATTGATGCATATTTATTATAAAAGATAAAATGGACGCTCTAATTCAGATTTTGTTGGTGTAAGCATTAAGGAACCAAAATTTATAGTTTTTAAATTAAACGGCCAAATACGGGTCCAAAAACTGCCCGCGAGTCGGGCCCTGGTGACACGACATGAAGTCGGGTCATTACTGGTGTCCGATCGGACAGAAGACCCTGTAAGACACACCGAGGTGCTCCTACCAAAAGCCTTGTCCTCTCCAGTCTTACTCTCTCCTCCGGGATCCAGCTCCGCCTCTGCCAGCTCGCTGGGACTGTCCTCTCGGCCCGGAGTCTCCCCCCTTTCCTCCTCCGTACAGCACAAAGCCAGATGAAAACCTGCATCTTCCTCCTGACAGAAAACACTCAAATGTGTCAAATCTCCTCTAGAAGCTTCATTTCATTCACGTGCTGGAAACAAACACGACCATATTAACATACTTGTCAGAGCTTTATTTCATTATTACGATCATACTGTTCAACCTGCTTCATGTTTACGAGGTTTTATGTGTTTACCTGACACGGACTGGCCAGCTGAGGTGGAGAATCGCCTCCTACAATTCTTCTGCTGGTCAAATCAATCTCACAAACTCCGGATGTCTCCATGAGCTCTGCTATGAAAGAGTCACACAGCAGCAGCACGGTGAGAAAAAGCACTTTTATCTGTTTAAAAGCATTTAAAACGCAAACATTATTACAACATTCCTTAAAGATTTCCGAATAAAACATATAGGTTTGATGTGTTTGTGTGTGAACTGATGGGTGCTATTTTATAGACCTCTGGATTTAAGGATTACATGTCATTGTTAATGATATTTAAGGCCTTAATTTTCAGACTTTTTAAGGATCCCCTGTACTAACGACCATCAACATGTTTAACGTAAAGACGACGCGTTCATAACGTTCTGTTTGTGCGACATACTAAACTACACAAACTCGCCATAATATTTGTTTGCAAACTAAACGCTGTAGTTAACGTATGCAACGTGTTTTTCTGCCGCCAGACTGAAACTACGTCAATGAGCAGGTAAACTTGTGTTTATAGGTTTTATGGCAGCTTTGTTATGATTTATGAAATAGTTTATAATTTTCTGTTCACTTTGTTTCATTTTTTAAATTTCTGGAATCATAAAGATGTTTAAAAGCCACTGTTATATAAATTCATGTTAAAGTTAATGGATACCATTTTATCCATTATGATAAATGTTGCCAAGCAGCCCCAGATAAGGCTGAGAGGAAATAAACTAAATCAGACATCATGAAACCTGTAGTGTTGCTGGCTGATAATACCCCCCAGTGGAAAAAATGCCCCCTGTGAAGCTTACAAGGGGGGAAATCCCCATTTTGAAAACGAATTTCAGGCCCTGCATCATACAACTAAAACCCACAGGAGGACATGAAAGTGCATGAAACATGCTGAGATTTCTGTCAGTGGGATAACAGAGGCTCACATAAACCTGATAAACATTTAATCACATGCCGTGAGACCACTGTTCCGTGTCTGCAAATATTCTCAGTTATCTGGAATTGAGCAGTGGTATTAGCATTAGCTTAGTAGCAGTTTCCTGCGTGACGTTTACCAACTTCAAAAAGTAGCAGTTCCTAGTCACAAAGCAGGAATTAGCATTACCTGAAATGTTTAGGCCGGATTAAAGAGTAAACAGAACAGCTTTAAACCCGAATGCTGGAAAGGGGGACCCGATGTGACGTTTATAGTCAAGTCAGGTCTGAACGGCGCGCGTGAATTTCTGACATCTGTTCCGGGTAACGTTAGCTACTCAGAGCTAGCATTTCATTCTGAGCTCAATTAAATTATAACAACAAATGTATTCTACATTTACATCTAATACATGCTACATATGTTCTTGGATGATAAAAATAGTGACTGAAAAGTTACTGTTCGTCAAGCACATTTCTGATATAACGAAACATTGGCTACTGAAGGCAAAGCTAATATTAAGCTAACAGCTAGTTCGTGTTAGCCCTGCTGGCTAACAACAGAAGTGAACTTTGCTACGACAAATACTGAAACAGTGAAACTGCAGTATTCCCTAACTATTGGCAGTAAGTCACATATCGTGTTGAAGTCCCTCAGAACCTACAGTATCAAACACTAAAATGAGAGGTTATCATACCTGAAGCGTTTACCTGGATGTTTTCAGGCTGATCGAAAGCAGGATAAGATGAGCAAACTAGCATTCAGGTTCAGACCGCGGAGCAGACTTCCGGTTAGACCCCTCCACAATTTAAAGCATGGACATGTATATATGTCTGATATATGTCAAGTCAAGTCAAGTCAATTTTATTTATATAGCCCAGTATTACAACAAGTTGTCTCAGAGGGCTTCACATGCAG
>JBAMHX010000001.1:34365606-34378935 GCA_037177515.1 Pseudomugil tenellus
AACAATAAAACAACTCATTTGAGTGTCACCTGTACTGAGCACCTGCTTAGTGAGGAGATGCCTGCATCTTCCTCACAATTACTTTTATTTCTTCCTTTTAGCGACTCTCCTTCTCTCTGTGTTGTTTATTTATCAGACTCCTCCATGAGATCAACTGTCCCCTAACATATGTTTTCAATGCTTCCCATGAAGTGGATCTTGAACTATTTGAAGTGTTGTTGGATGACAAATGAAGATTGATTTGGTTCTTAATTTCTTCTAACCCTTGTTTACTTGATAAAATATCATTGCCAAACCTCCACATCTTTGATGTAAGATTATATCCAAGGGTTAGTTGTAGAGTAGAGAGCTGTGGTCCGATAGCATTATTGTTTCATATTCGCAATGTTTTATCGATGGTAAGAGTTTAGAATTGACTAAAAAGAAAATTGTTTACCCTGCTATATGTCTGATGAACTGGTGAATAAAAAGAGTATTGCCATGCATTTGGGTTTTGAGCTCTCCATGGATCTATTACCTTATACATTTCCATAAACTTTTGAATAGTTTTTGCTGATTAGTTGGTCTGATTGATGATCTGTCAAGGGTTGTGTTCAAAACTAAATTAAAGTCTCCTCCAATAATTAATTGGTGGGTGTCCATGTCTGATCATTTTGAGAGTAGTGTTATAATAAATTGCTCATTATCCACGTTTGGAGCATAAATACTCACCAATGTGATTAAGTGAGTGACCATAGAGTTTGCCAGTTACAATAATGTATCTACCCTGGGCATCTGGAAATATTTTCTCAACCGTAAATGTTTTTTTTATTAGCATTGCTGTACCTCTGCTCCTTGCATTGGAGTTAGAGTGGAATATTTGCTCTATCCATTTGCAACATATTCTATTGTGGTCTTGAACTTTTAAGTGTGTTTCCTGTCAAAAAAATTATATCTAAATTAAATTGATTCAACTGGGCTAAATATTGTTACACTTTATTAAACCAGTAAGTCCCTTACAGTTCCATGTTACATACTTCACTATATTTTGCATAATCTTAACTGGGGAAGTATTGACATTTGTTACATACTACTGATTGTTTGTAAGATTTTGTACTGAGTTTTTTACGAGTGATCCTCTTAACTATTCAACTCTCCAAAACAAAACCAAAGAACATCCCTTTGGAACTAAATCTGAACCCCCTTTTTGCTTGCAACTGGTCATAATAGCAAATGAAAAAGAAAAAAGTTGACTTTGTCCAACTTTATGTAGTCTACGGACATCAAACTTACCAATAAGCTCCTTACAAGTGTATTCTAATATTTACTGTTTAGTCCTGGGTCACATTAGTGGTTCACTCACTCTTACAAATAGACCTTTTTACTTGCATTAACATATATTGAATTCAATCTGGCACAAAAAAACCAAACTGCTAGTTATTAAGATGACTTATTAAGTAATATAGATAGTCTGTGAGTCATCTTTCATCATTAGCTTGAGTTTTCTTTCTCCTCCTTTTTGTTCTCATATCTTTGGTGTCTTTTAAGCCTGTATTTTGAGAAACAACCTGCTGTTGTGGCTAAATTTCATATAAAGTCTCTATTTTCTGTGAGAGCATGTTTCAAAGCGTGTTAGTGTCCACTTTAGCTTCTTCTCGTAGCAAAGGGATGTCTTTGCGTATATTTTCATGCATGTTCTCTATCTGCGTTTTAAGTCCTTCGTCATACCTTCTCAATAGCTCTGTAGTTCGCTACGAAGGGTTCTCACAGAGAGCGGTGAGTCTTCCTCCGCCATTTCATGCTGTTTCTCCTCAGCGCTCGGTGGGGAAGAAGTTGTCTGTAGAGTTTTTTGTGTATATTTCCAACTGCTCTTAATAACCAGTTTTTGTCCAAAAGAAGGTTATGTTCATAATTTTATCCTTCAATATTGTTGAGTTTTTGACCCGCTAGTTTTTATATCAAAGCTGCCCTTTGCTGCTGTTCACTCCAGTCCCTTAATGTACTATTTTTTATTTAGATTTGTTTTTTATGTGTTTTTGTTTTATTGTTTAATTTCAGTATATGCTGTTTTTATTTATTTGCATTTTATTACATAAATTTAATAAAAAAAAATAAAATATACTAGAATTTAACTGAATAAAGCAAAAATAAAAAAATAATCAAAATAAACTAGTAAATCAAAAAGTAAATGTATAAAAATAAAAAGAGAAAATGTGTGTGTGTGTGTGTGTGTGTGTGTGTATTGTGTATGTCTGCCACCTGTGATCTTTGCACAGTGTTATTGACAACATGGTCCCATGTTCATTTCCTTCCCTGTCAGGATATGGAGCTGCTGGAATCTGTCCTGCGTTCAGGAGCTCCAGAGACGTGGGAGGGTTGTGGTGTCAACCCATCGGGCTCATGTCCGTCCTCTGGTCTGAGCCGGCAGGAACGTAGCAGGCAACTGTGGGAGGACATGAGCACCATGGAGGAAGACTCCAGCAAACTCAATGCCCTGCAGCTTCGCCTGGATGAGTCCCAGAAAGTCCTGCTAAAAGAGAGAGAGTAAGAAAAGCTTAAAATGTCATCGTTTACATCTGTTCTGCTGCAATCAGGATGTCTCATGTTCTGTTGTGTGTTTCCATCTTCTGCAGAGACAAGCTGGTGCTGAGTAAAAGCATTGAGAGGCTGGAGGCTGAACTCAGTCAGTGGAAACTGAAATATGAGGAGCTCAGTAAGAGCAAACAGGAGGCCTTAAAACAGGTGAGAACATGTGCTTTACTTGACTCATCATGCCACTCTGGTCCATCCTTTACTCCCTGTGTGGATGGAAGCAAACAAGTTTAAACTTGCTGCCATTGTGAATGTCAAGTCTTATATTATATACGTCCATTTTCTTAACCGCTTCACCCATTTAAAGGTCGCAGGTAGCTGGAGCCCATCCCAGTAGTCATCTGGCGAGAGGCAGGGTACACCATGGACTGTTCATTAGTCCGTCACAGAGACACACAGAAACACAAACATCCGACACACACATATTCACTTCTAAGGACAATTTCCAACAACCCAACGTGGTTGTTTTTAGACGGTGGGATAACGACGGAGTACACAAGCAAACTACACACAGTCCGAGCCGAGACTCGAACCTGCAACCTTCCTCCTGCACTAACCACTGCTCCACCGTGCAGCCCTGTTTGCTGATTCATATGTAGAAAATCAGACATGAAATGGTTTCAGCCCAGAGAGCAGATTCTGGAGAAACTCCTCACTGAGCAGTGATCATGGGAACTAATCATCTGATAGGAATTGAAAAAAGCCAAACCTGATGGGAAATCTACAAATCGTATCAGATTTACTAAAAAACAAGTTGATTTAAAGGTAGGGTAAGAGGTCTTGGAAAAACTGTTCAAGCTATATTTGGAAAATTCAAGAGTCCAAACCTCTTTCTTTCCCTTGCGAAGCTCCGAAGCACAGAAACATACAAGCCATGTGGAATGCCGTGTGGTGTGCGGAGGACTATTAACAGCTGTAAATTCATGAGATGAAGAATGTAAAGTTTGCCCCTCTGTAGTCATGCAAAGGCCTGCGAACAGGAGAGGCGTGGTGGTCTGAAATGAGCGCAGAGACCCGCGTCGGCAGCTGAGCTCCTGATAAGTCAAACAAAGTTTCTGCTGATCCGATCTGCTGCAGAACCAGGAAAAGGATCAGACACAAATGTGTCGCACTCTCTTCATTTATACATTCTTTTTGCAGTCCATCTGTTGCCCTCTGTTTGGCTGCGTCCCCCCCAGAAAAGCAGCTATGTCTCTTCTGCTGCAATCAGGATGTCTCATGTCTTTTTCCACCTGGATATACCAAACCAAAAAGATTTGACTTGATGCTTTAGGTGTCTGGCAACAGCAGGATATCAGAGGAACCAAAGACCCGATTGATGTTACTGACACTGTTCCACCACCAGGAGGCAGCCCAGACCTGCAGGAGCCAGACTGGTTTGGAAAAGAGTCAGTCAGGAGAGCAGAGAGGTGAGATGAAGAGGAAGGCAGGATAGGATGAAGGTGAAGAAGAGGCAGATGAGACTCTGACAGGAATGAAAGATGGGAGAAATTATGGAGTAGAAAAGATCTAAATTATGTTTTAGATAACTTTTAAAAAACACGTTTTAATTTCAGATATGTTCTGTTGAGAAGAAACATGTTTACTGAAAATGAACAACGATAAATGATTAACTGGTTCAAAGGGTTTTTGTACTGTGTGGCTTTTATTTGCTACCCGGAAGATGTTAAATGTCCACTCTTTAGTGTTCTGTCCGTCTTCCTCTCTCTCACATCGTTCAGCTCAACCTGTTGAAGGAGATGCATCAGGATGAACTCGGCCGTATTTCTGAAGACCTGGAAGATGAACTGGGAGCTCGAACCAGTATGGACAAGAAACTGGCTGAGCTACGTGTTGAGGTGAGAGACTAACGCTAGAAGCAGCGTTAAATTTCAGCCACTCCAAAGCCAAAGTACACCTGGGTTTAATGTTGGACCAGTTCTATAACATCATTTCCAGTCCTCGCGGGTCTGCCAAAAGCTGCGCTTTCTCTTCATGTTGTTAGCTGCGAGTTAGCTGGTGTGTTTTCTAGCTAAGAAACATTACAGCGGCTAGTCAGCGTGTTTAAACTGGAGTAGGAGCAGTTCATGCGTTAATATTAAAGCCAAGGTGCTAATAACTAGCTAACTGGATGCCCATTACATTATAACTCCTTTTGTGTGTGTGTTTGTGTGTACAAACAGACTGACAGAAATTAGGGTTACAATATGTTTCTTTTATGATTTCAGTCTATTCCTCTTTTACTGTGCCTCATCATTCGTCTGTTTTTTTCTATACCGCTTATAAAAATTCAGTGCTACATAGAGCTGGAGCCCATCCCTGCAAGAGCAGGTGAGAGACGAGTGCACCCTGGACATGTCGCCATTTCATCACACGGAGATCGGCATGGGAATAGCCTTTATCAGATTTGATGGTTTAGTCACAGACTTTTCAAATAGTCTTGTAACTTTCACAAAAGTGGGAATGAAAATGTACTAAATGTACAAAAGTGCTACAGCTCTCTGGGTGCTCAGCCCCCCTAAACCTCAGATCCTAGAATTGCCCCTGGTTCTGACTGCGTGTGGTTCTGTTCTGGAGCAGATCTATGTCGCTAGCAGCTGGTTTTGACCTAACATGAAGTGGTTACTGTCTGTTTGCATCAGATGGAGAGACTGCAGGTGGAAAATGCTGCCGAGTGGGGGCGCAGGGAGTGTCTGGAGACGGAGAAACTGGCCCTGGAGAGGGACAATAAGAAACTTAGGGCTCAGGTTGAAGACCTGGAGGAGCAGCTGGCGAAGAAACGCCGGCAGGCCGCATCTGCGCTCGACACGGACCTGAAGGCCATCCAGACCGAGCTGTTTGAGAGAAACAAGGTAGACTTGATGGTTTTGACTCATCCTCATGTCTTCTTCCTGCCAGAAAACTGATAAACAGCTAATGCTACCAAAGTATGTGACTAGTAAAGGGTATGAAGTGGTTAATTATAAACGTTAGGATGTTGCTTGTAGTGTTCTGTCATGGGCGGGCATTTGGGGGCCGGCCTCACTGCTTTACTATAAAATATCATATATGCTTCAGAATAGTGGCAGCCATCGTCTTAGAAAAAAATGTTTAAATGATTAAAATGTGCATAAATGAATGAAAAGTAATTTTTTCATCCTTGAGGGAAATTCAATAAATGAATAAAATAAATAGAGGAGGCTGAGCTTCCCTTGGCCACTGTGTGGGAGTCTACAAAGAAGTTTTGTGCATCTTTAAAAGAGCTTTATACAGCGACCACATTATGTGACGCACACGATCAAAGTCTTTAAACGAAGGTGTCTCCAAGTGACTGGTCACAGTTACTTCTGTGTGAACAGATCTCTGGAACGATTCTCCCGGGTTATAACCGTGTACCATGTCGGTCTGTCTTTCATGTCTTGTCTCACTCCGTGTTTTAATGTTTAACTTTGTTCAAATCATGTTCTTTCTTCATTTAATGAATTTATTCTCTTCTCAATCAAGAAAACAGGCTCCTCGTCCTTGACAGGCTCGCTGCCCAACACTATTTTTTAAATTTGACATGACATATTTCTACATTTTGTACATGGACAAGTGGGGCATTTATATTTTGTGCAATTGTTTGAATTTACCTACTAAAAAGTTAGAAAACTCTTTGGATTTCTCAGTGGAAATGAGCTCTGTGCTGAACTATTGAGGAGGATTTGTTTCCATCATATCAGACAGATCCAACAGTTGTTCCCATTCTTATGAATCATCTGAGATGGATTCCTCTCTCTGGTCTTGCACAGCTCATTGTTATAATTTCACACATTTGGTTTGTACAGCTCATAATGGATTTGAAGTTTTGTTTCCCTCTACCATGCCATCCCAGCTTGTCTCCAGGGACAAATATGTGTGTATATATATTTCCAAAAAAACGTCCTCGCTAGCGCTTGACTGCTGCTAATTCTTTTCTATCTGGCGCGCAATGGATTCTGGAGGCCATGAAGGATATTTAGCTTGTAGCTTTTGCTTTGAGCTAATCTAGAGCAAAACGCCGTTCGAAAGGTGGATTAGAGGAGTTTTTGAATTGGGACATGTGGCATCCCACTGTTTACCCACCACGTTGGACAACAATCCAGTGAAAACCACCACAAGCTGTGCATGGACACACAAACTAAAGCATGAATCCGGCATAAACACACACAAAGCAAGTATGGATTTGGTATCAAACATAGTGATGTCTCTGGATGATCATCTTATAGGCTTATGGCTACTGGTATCTGGTGAGTCCCAACTTGGAGCTGCTGTAGACAGAAGCAGACACATGTAACCTGCTGAACTCCTGCTCTGAACGAGCTGAACCATAAGCTGGATGCCACTGGGCCGACTGGGCAGACTGGGCGCCACTGGGCAGAGTGGATGCCACTGGGCAGAGTAGACACCACTGGGCAGACTGGATGCCGCTGGGCAGAGTGGATGCCACTGGGCAGAGTAGACACCACTGGGCAGACTGGGCGCCACTGGGCAGAGTGGATGCCGCTGGGCAGAGTGGATGCCACTGGGCAGACTGGGCGCCACTGGGCAGAGTGGATGCCGCTGGGCAGAGTGGATGCCAGTGGGCAGAGTGGATGCCACTGGGCAGACTGGATGCCACTGGGCAGACTGGATGCCACTGGGCAGACTGGGCGCCACTGGGCAGAGTGGATGCCACTGGGCAGACTGGATGCCGCTGGGCAGAGTGGATGCCACTGGGCAGAGTGGATGCCACTGGGCAGAGTAGACGCCACTGGGCAGACTGGATGCCACTGGGCAGACTGGATGCCGCTGGGCAGAGTGGATGCCACTGGGCAGAGTGGATTCCACTGGGCAGAGTGGATGCCGCTGGGCAGAGTGGATGCCACTGGGCAGAGTGGATGCCACTGGGCAGAGTGGATGCCGCTGGGCAGAGTGGATGCCACTGGGCAGACTGGATGCCACTGGGCAGAGTGGATGCCACTGGGCAGACTGGGCGCCACTGGGCAGAGTGGATGCCGCTGGGCAGACTGGGCGCCACTGGGCAGAGTGGATGCCGCTGGGCAGAGTGGATGCCGCTGGGCAGAGTGGATGCCACTGGGCAGAGTGGATGCCACTGGGCAGAGTGGATGCCACTGGGCAGAGTGGATGCCACTGGGCAGAGTGGATGCCAGTGGGCAGAGTGGATGCCACTGGGCAGACTGGATGCCACTGGGCAGAGTGGATGCCACTGGGCAGAGTGGATGCCACTGGGCAGAGTGGATGCCACTGGGCAGACTGGATGCCACTGGGCAGAGTGGATGCCACTGGGCAGACTGGATGCCACTGGGCAGAGTGGATGCCAGTGGGCAGAGTGGATGCCACTGGGCAGAGTGGATGCCAGTGGGCAGAGTGGATGCCAGTGGGCAGAGTGGATGCCGCTGGGCAGAGTGGATGCCAGTGGGCAGAGTGGATGCCACTGGGCAGAGTGGATGCCGCTGGGCAGAGTGGATGCCACTGGGCAGAGTGGATGCCACTGGGCAGACTGGATGCCACTGGGCAGACTGGACGCCACTGGGCAGACTGACTGGGGTTTTAGAACTTGTCCATGGTCTCTGTAACAACATAAAGAGGTGCTGGCTCTGATACTGGAAACTGATCATCATTCGGTTGTTTAGGAGAGATCATCTAGCAGACTGAGGGTCGGTAAACAACGGCCCTAAACCCAAACAGAGTACTATCATCTAATCTGGCTCCCCTACGGCCTGGAAAATTGAAGAATTATTCACAGACACTGTGACCCGCCTCGCTCATCCAAAATGTCTCCCCACTTCCGGACTCTCTCGGGTGGAACTGCACCGTAGTGTGGCTGGGACCGGCTGGAGGGAGGAGCCAGGAGAGCGCACCCCCCTCCCTCCCACGAAGTGTCTTGTTTTGTGATCACTGTGTTTAAGTGTTGAGGTTTTTTTTTCAAAGCATTGCTGTACTTCTCCTCCACTGGGAGACGACCATACTAGGCTTTCTTTCCATCTCTTACTACGCATGTGTTGTGTTCTGTATTGTATGTATTGGCTACTGCCAGTTATTTGCATATTTCCCATCATGCTTGGAGGAGGCTTGTTGTTATGCAACGTAAGCTAAGTGTTCAAGCTGTCTCGTTAGTCTGTAATTTGTGTTCTTTCCAACAGTTTCTTTTTTAATTATTATTAAAATGAATAGCTTTTGATCATTTACAACACATGCTGCATCACGATGAATAGATTTAAATCGTGAATTGGCCTCAATAAGTCATTTCATCTATGACTCATGGTCTAACCAGGTGAAGTAATCGGTCATCTGGGTGGCCATCTGAAACGTCTCTGTCTCTGCCGTGTCCACAGGAGCTGGCTGATCTTCGCCATGTCCACACCAAGCTGAAGAAACAGTTCCAGGAGAAGACTGCGGAGCTTACCCACGCCAACCGAAGGGTGGAGAGCCACGACTCGGAGGTCAAAAAGCTTCGACTGAGGGTGGAGGAGCTGAAGAAGGAGTTGGGACAGGCGGAGGACGAGGTAAGAGCATGTGGTGTTGTCCACCAGACCGAGAACAGAAGGTATGTTTGGGCGGCATTTCATCTGTTAAGCTCATTTTACAACATGCACTGTGTGAGAATGACTGAGATCTAGTGGTAAAGCACGTGCAACATGCAGGTCTAAATGTATGGGGGCTGTCAGCGGCCAAAATAGGGATTAGGGCGTCCCATTCCTGCCCAAGTTCCTTATACCTTCCTCCTGCTAAAGTGCCCTCATGGCGCACGGCAGTGAAAAGGGGGTGATTTGGTATTAAACTGTGGATAAAAGCTGCACATAAAATGCTTCATTCCAACAGAATAAAAACAGGGAAGTTGCTTTTCTAAAGGGATTTAGACTAAATGAAACACACGTCTAAAAGGATGGTGTGAATGGATCCTGAGTTTTATTTAAATGCGTGAATGGACGACGGTGTAAGGTCCAGATCCAGACCAGCTGGAACTGTTGAGATGTTTTTATTCTTACTGTTTGTCCAAGAAGCTGAATGATGAAATATCTCAGTTTGGATTCTTGAGAAGTCATTTTAAATGTATTTTGGGGGTTTTGCAAGAAGATTTTCAGGAGACAGAGTCTAGATCCAACGCAGAGGTCGTGTTAACCGAATGCTTCCCGTCATTGACTGTTTTTTTTTTAAAGCGGTGACGGAAAAATCTGAAGGTTGTCGTCATTTTAACTGATTCACAGCCGTGACCACCAGGTGAACAGATGTAACAGCAGACATTGGAGCGAGTCTGTGACGGGTCGCAGACCTACGCAGCTGAACCACCAGTGCAGAAGGAGCGTATGCTGCGGGATATCTCCCATTAAAACCAGTGCTTTAATGGGACAAACCCTTCATTTAGAGAATCACCTCACTTGGAGAGATGTTCCTTGGTTTTAAACTTTGGCTGAAGTGGTGCGGCAGAGCGGAAGGAAGGTTAAAGGAAGGTGTGAGACTTTCAGGCCAGAGCACATAAACAGTTAAGTCCAGTTCATTGTTCTTACTGGGACCAGTCAGCGGTTTTGGTCACTGCGGAAAAAAATGTTATATGTTCATCTATAGTGTAGATTTTCTGTTCATCTTTTTCGGACTGAATTTAAAAGAATTAATTTAAATACAATTATATTTAATGTGTCATTATTATCATTTAAAAAATTAAAGCGACAATTTTTATTATCAGTCAAAATGACGGATACCAAAAAGTCTAGCAGGTACTTTTATACACATAGCTTTGTATTTATAACAATAAACTGAATGGAATAAAATGCAAGTTTTAAACCTTACGACATTTTGGAGAGAGAAAAGTGGCAGCACAGCTGTGCATTCATGTGTGTTATCATTTCTATTAGACTTTGTGTCCTCGTAACGAAAAACAGCCTGTAATATTATAGACATGCTGCAGAACTCACATGTTCATTTCATAAATACGTATTTAAGCGTCACAACATAGTATGTTTATAATAATTACATCGTGGCAGTGATACTATGGTTTCGCCCCGACCCCCGCTGGCGGTTATTCTTCATGTCAGCGCGATAACTCGAAGAAATCTTTACAATTAGATTTTAATATTCAACAGGTCCTGTTTAGGTCCCCAAGGGGATGTTCTGACTCCAATTTCACCATTTTTGGATCCATGTTTTCCCCACCAGGTGGTGCTTTATGCAAGCAGAATCTGACATTTGACTATATCTGTGGAACTTTTTCCATTTTCATCTGTTTACATCCCTAAAGAGAGAAACGGTATCAAATTTCATGATATATAGACTCATGGTTTTCGCACCAGGTGGTGCTTTTTGCACTGAAAAGCTGACTTTTGCCTTTTCCTATTTATATACTTATAATAGGATTGGGGGTGTTCGGGAATATACCGCTAGCCGTCACTTACAACGGCATAGGCTTTGTTAAAATGTTGCTTATTTATTAGATGCTGCTGAGACAGCAGCTAGTCTTCCTGCGGTCGTCTAAATATTAAGAATAATTCCCACCTTATTAATCACCACCCCTCTACAAGATTTAAGATAAAAATACCATAGATGCATAGAATCTGAACAATACACAAACTAATATTCACACATGACAAAAGAAGATAAGAAAGAACTTCATGGTGTTCTGGGTTGATTCATCCTGCTGCACAGCATTGTGGGAAACAACCTGCAGGCAGGCGCTGCGCGTGATGGCTGGATCATCAGTAGCCAAAAACACATTGTAGAGTTCTATTAAACCTGATGTATCGGCCTCTATATCACACCGACATTTACTGCGACAGCAACCTGCAGCTTTCCTTTTGTTTGTGACGCCACTATGATCCCCAAACAAAATGTCTTTACATGTGTCCACATCACCAACAAACACCTCGACTTCCATCTGTGAAAAGTTACAGTTATGCACCTGATTCATATGCTGAAACATGAGCTACTTTGCATTGATCGTATATGTGTGTGTCACCTGTGCAAATGTTTGCTAAGGCTGTGATTAAATACAGAGAAATTGCTGCAGCAGTGCATAAGAAAGGTTTTGTAAATCAGACTTTTACTTTGGCGGTCGTAGTAAAGATTTTACACACAGCTTTATACATGAAGACACAGTAATGTTTAAAAGTGGTCCAGCTTTCTGATCTGCTTTTTCTCTTAGAAAACATGATTTCATTTTATTTTTCTCAAAACACTCATCACTAAATTATTCAGAAGGAACCAAGCAGTGATTCTGCAAATATCACCTCTCAGCTAACAGCCAGATTTTTTCCAATAAAATGTGAAATAAGCTGAAGATCAAGCAAACCTCTGGAGAATGAGTGCACTAAATGTATTAAATTCAGATATATTTCAGGAGCTAATAAAATAGTTTAACTTTGTTCATTTAGTTTTTCCTTTTTTGTTTGTTTTAACAAAGTGTTATTTTTTTAATTAGCAAAGTTTCTTTTTCTGGATTAGATGTTGCATGTAAATAATATGTCCATGTTCAATCTGTGGTAAATGTTTCCTCTTTCACATCACTGTGAGATAAATGGCATCAATGAGCAGGTGGAGAAGAAGGCTTTACTGTTTCTGTTGTAAATAAATTTGTTGCTTGTTGTTGTTGTGTGTTTAGCTGGACGAGTCTCATAACCAGACAAGGAAGCTGCAGAGGTCTCTGGATGAGCAGGTGGAGCAAAGTGAGAATCTGCAAGTACAACTGGAACACCTGCAGTCAAGGTGAGACACAGCATCACAGCTAAACACCTGACCGCAGCTCCAACTCGCATCGAAATCTTCTTCTAACACTGAACTTAAGCCTAAAAACACCAGAGGAAACGCGGCGTAAACATCACTGAACCAGGATTACCAGTCAGGTACAACCAAGCACAGCAGATGCTAATGAAACATCAGCAGCAGCATTTTATTGCCGGTTATCCCTGGATTCCCTTCACCTCTACTTGCAACGCTGCTTTTATAGCAGCGTATACGAGTGTTTTTAATAATTGAGGGATTGCTCTGTACGCGGGTTAACAAATGGGAACCCTGTTCATAATCAGATCCATTTCTTATGTTTCTAAAATCAGTTGTGTCTTATTTTATGCAACTACTTCACCACTGAGCCAGAACAGACATCATTCAGTCAGAAAACAACATCTGCAACACTTCAGGACTTTAGGCTGTTCACACAGGAAAGATTCTTCTTTATTAACGTCCACATGACTCAAAGACAGAATGATGATTGAATATGGCGTTACGTCTCTGCCAGATAACCTGAGGAGCGTATTTACAACCTATATCAGTGAATTTATTAATCAATAGAGTCTATAGTTCTGAACGTGTGAGTTTCAATTCCTCACAGGCCCGTGAATGCAGCACGGCAATTAGTGATGTGTTGTTCGCGAACGAGCCGATTCTAAGAGCTGTTTTAGGTGAATGATGAGAGCCGATTCAACTCTGCGAACACTTACAGGCCAGTTTTAAGGTTTTTGGGTCCTAGGATTACAGGACAGGATGCATCCTGAGGTCATGACCTTTTAATACCATGTTGGTGTGTGTGTGTGTGTTTCACTGAGCTAAACATGGCTGTTAAAGCCCATCCTTAATGTTGATGGATGATTTTGTCATTACTGAATGTTTCCATTTCCCAGACAGGATGGTGTAAAAACATTTGTGGTTATGGGGTGCCATAAGAGCCCGGCTAATTTAATCAGTCGCTGATAAATCGCACACAATAGCATTTCTCAAAATGTCCATTATTGTTGTTTTGCCACTTAAACAGATTTATTCTTAATTTCTCATAAAACAAATGTTTTTAAGTGT
>JBAMHX010000001.1:34417256-34433465 GCA_037177515.1 Pseudomugil tenellus
GTCTGATAATATTACCCAAGGGAAGCATGTATAGTGTAAAAAGCACTGGTCCTAGTACAGAACCCTGAGGAACACCACGACTTACTCTGGTGTGTGAGGAAGACTCATCATTTATGTTAAGAAATGTAACAAATTTATTCATCTCATGTAGGCTGGTTTAGACCATACAATCTTACAGAAACGGTAAATCCAGAAATATGGTTTGGTATTAATCTTGTTTTTACATTTATAAAAGGAGGACATAAATCATTTGCATGCATGCTTGTTTTGTTTTTTAGATGAAATTCATGATCAACATTTTTTTGGTGTTTTTTGCCTTGTGTTTCTTCTGAGGCCTATTTTGAAATTTTTTTTTTCTCAGTCCTCATATTCAGATGGGGCTGGATGGGGTGGAAATCTTTACCAATTCGTCAGCAAGCCACCATGAACTCCGTAAAGCCGACCAAAGAGTCAACCTGATCAAGTCAGCCACTGCAAAGGTAAAAACATGAGAAAAACTAGAAATATTCTGTCATAACAAACAGCAAGTCTGAAAGCAGTAGTGCAAAATAATTGCAGTTAAAAATAGAAAATTGAAAGATATCACTGAAAATGGTAAAAAATAAACACTTCTAAGTGCTAAAAAGTAGTTGTGTCATGATTCTTCAAATCCACAATTCGAATTGAAAAATCATTTTCATACAGCACTATGAGGTTTTAGACTCATCTATTCTACTATGTTTCTTTTTGTTTACTAAAATTTGCACAGTATGTCTTATTTCAAAAGACGTGGGACATATAAGCAGCTTTCATTAATTTCATGTGTAATATATCACATTCGACACTTATAGTCTAATTTAAATAATTTATTTACAATATAAAAGTAAAAATCTTTTTCTCAGACACGTTAAAAAACAACACAAACAAATAATACCAATGATAACAAACTGCATAATCATTATTGACACAGTTTGATGTGACAGTGATGTAAACACTCAGTTGCTTTTAAAGTCCAGATACCTGTTGTTAAGACATTAACTCTGCATTGCTCAACCCCCCCCCCCCAAACTCTTTCTTTAACATCTTCATATAAGGAAGGCACCACTTTAGCCGTAAGATGTGACCTGCTGGGTTGCTGTATCGTGTACGCTAATAAAACGTTTAAATCTGCTGAATCAGGCTGCAGGTCTGCATCTCTACAGCGTTATAGTTTCACGCGAGCGCAGGTCTGTGGAGGTTTTACTGCAAATGAGGATGGAATAGTTTACTGGACCAGTGTTGCTGTTTTCAAATCTAAATCTTTGTGATGCCAGCCAGCAGCACATATGTTTATATGTAAAAAAAAGCTAAAAGTTTCAAAGTTAGGATACAAAAGAGTTTAATGTTTTACTAAAGGTGCAAAATCGCTTTAGGAGTTAAGTTCCAAAGTTTGGCGCGTTAGAAATAATAACAATAACTAATATTAATACTACTAATAATGATAATCATAAAAAGAACCAGAATCACTAGAGTGTGAATGCAATGAATCACATTCGCACTGAATTGTTTTACAGCAGGGGGGCCCAGCACAGCAGGGGGCCCAGCAGGGGCCCAGCAGGGGGCGATGTTGTATCACTCATGCAGGGAGGAGCAGTAACACCAGAACATTTGGGTGTTTTTTTTCTATGTGATGATATTGCTGGTGTTTCAGAGTGGAGGTATCTACCTGTATGCCAACCAGAGAGGCTGTGATGGAGACCGTGTCTACTACGATGGCTGCGCTATGGTGGCCATCAACGGAGACATTGTAGCTCAAGGAGCTCAGTTCTCCCTAAATGACGTGGTAGGTGTTTATTTGAAAAGTGAAGTGGTATTATTGTTGGTTTGTGTTGCCAGGGGAACTGTACAGTCATACTGATCTGGGCTTATGTGCATCATAGGAAGTGATTACAGCCACTCTGGATCTGGAGGATGTGCGCAGTTACAGAGGAGAACTGTGCCAGACCCACACGGTGAGAAAACAACGTCTTTGTCATCCATAACCAGCTTGTATCAGCTTGATTTGATTAATTCAACTAGCACCATGAACACAGGAAAGCTTGGCTCGGAACTTCTCTGACCAACCTGACAGCAGCACAAATGTTCAACACCCAAAGTTTTATTTAGATTAGTGTCTCCTGCACAAACGCAGCGAGCATCCACCTTGTCAGCCGCCGTTATTGCGAAAGGAGGGATGGTACCTGTCCAAACGTTTGCTTTAGTCATAAACCGAGTAAACGTTGCTGACTTGCCTCTGTTGTAGGTGAGTGAACACAAACCGTGTCACAGGATCAAAGTGGACTTCTCCCTGTCTTCTGCTGAGGACATCTACCTCCCCACCCACCAACCTGTGCAGTGGCGCTTTCACACCCCAGAGGAAGAGATCAGGTATTTTATATGCTTCTACTTTCATCAGAAAGTCTTTCACTGCTTAAAAAGCTGTCTTGTTCAGTTTAGGGCCAGCCTGTTGGCTATGGGACTACCTGAGGAGGAGTGGACAGGTGAGGAGGAACACACATAATGAAACTGTGCTCTTATAGATATTATGAAGCCATTATTAGTTATTGATCTGTGTTCCAGGCCGGCTTCCTGCTTCCTCTGAGTGGCGGCGTTGATAGTTCTTCCACTGCATGTATCGTACATTGTATGTGCGTGTTGGTCTGCCAGGCCATCCAGGACGGCGGTGAGTAGGATTCAGTTGGCTTTAATGGGAAACACACCAGTTCTTTCAAAATAAAACTAATGATCCAGTCATAGTGAATGCAAACACTGACGGATGTTATGCCTTGTAGAACTTGTTAATACATCACTGGTTAACACTCTGGCGTCCCAGCAAGAAGACTGCAGCGGATTCATATCAGCATTAATCTGCTGATGAACCAGGAGCAAATGTTTTCACAGAATGCTCAAACAGAAGCATCAGGTTCCACACATATCTTATATCTGTGTCAGTGTTGCCCCTTTTCCACTTGTAGCTACTCTACCCAACCCTACGTGACTCTACGAGGTTGCAGGGACTTTCCACTTGGGATTTTTCAGCTCCAGCAGGTACTTTGGTGGTTCCAAGGAGGAGGTGTTGGGCTCCAATCATGACATCTACGGGCTGATGTAGTGATGTCACTAGACCAGCATGATGGCCATATGAGTGTCAAACTGGATCTTTGATCATCTCTCTGGGGTTTGGTAACTATGTGTGCAGCTGCCAGAGCTCTTCTGGTGCCTGCAGGAGACGATGTGAGGAGCTGGAATTAACCTTTAAGGCAGATTCTGAATCTATTTGTCTCGGGTATGTCCAGGCAGTTGCTCAATGAGTGGAGAGGATGTCTGCCTCCCAGTACCCATACTGGGAACCACAGCTTGATGGTTAATAATACAGATTAGTCAGTATAAGGGAAACACTGTTCTATTGGACAGAGATCTAGTGACTGCATTTTGATCTCATCCTGTGTTCTTCGTCCACCTCTCAGACAGCCGGGTACTGGAGGATGTCCGCAGGGTGCTTGGAGATGACTCCTACCACCCGCAGCAGCCTAAAGAGCTGTGTGGTCGTATCCTCACCACCTGCTACATGGCCAGTGAGAACTCCTCTGAAGATACAAGCAACAGAGCCAGAGACCTGGCCAATCAGTTGGGGAGGTTAGCAGAAGCTAACATGATGGGCTGTTAGCGTCGCTGCAGCCGGAAAAGGTCCTGATGAGAAAGATTTCTCTAAGAATGGAAACCTGATTAATGGGTTTTGTTATGTTTCATCTGGGTTTTGCAGCACGCACATGAATATCAACATAGACGTGGCAGTGAAAGGCCTTCTTGGCATCTTCTCCATGGTAACAGGCCGCTGGCCCAAGTTTCGTGCTAATGGGGGAAGCCACAGGGAGAACCTGGCTCTGCAGAATGTGCAGGTCAGACACATGTCATCTCTCCAGCCTCCTGCATGCTGTGGTCACACTTCAACCGCAGTGTTTCATAGATTTACACACACTTTTACATTCACTTCCTCTTAATGGATGTATGGAATTAAACAAAAGAAGATCATTTTATCTGTGTGTTGCTGCCAGGCCCGGGTGAGGATGGTTCTGGCCTACCTGTTTGCCCAGCTGAGTCTGTGGGCCCGCGGTAGACCAGGTGGACTGCTGGTTTTGGGCTCTGCTAATGTAGACGAGAGGTACTACTGCACTTATTATCATATCACACACACTTCACGGTGAACTGCAAAATATTTATTTCCTCTCAGGAAAAAATTCACTTTTTCTTTTTTGTACTTGTATTTTTTTCTACTTTTCCAAAAGAGTGTGTGTGTGTGTGTGTGTGCGCGTGTGTGTGTGTGTGTGTGTGTGCGTGTGTGTGTGTGTGTGTGTGCGTGTGTGTGTGTGTGTGTGTGTGTGAGAGGTGTGATGGAAAGGGATCAACACCATTAACTTCTTTTTCATGAGGCTTATTTTTTTCTGCTTCCTGTCTGAAACATTTTACATTTTACATGAAATAAATGCAGCAGATCTGCAGTAAGTGAACAGGACTGAATGTATAATCTGCAGAAAGTTGAGGCAGGCGAGGTTATTACACACACACGGAATCGATATGTGTATTACTGTTGAGGAAATTCACCTGGAATCCAGTGGAAAATGTAAATAACTGCTAAAAGAAAACCACATTACTTTAGTGAAAACCAGGAGATGGCGACTCATGAAGGAGTAAAGTAGGAAATACTGTCTGGAGAGGAAGCGTACAACTGTAGAAGCTAAAGAGGGAGGCTGCTCCGTTGTGTGAATGTTTCAGTGGTGTTTTGGATAGGGTTTTTACAGTCATGAAAAAACTGCAAAACTTTTGGAAAAGTCATGGAAATATATAATGTTTCATCGAATATCCACCTAAAATGGAAATGCTGCAATAAAATGCAAATTGCTACGGACCGTTTCTATATTTTAGTGGTGAAAAAAGTTTCCTCAGTCTGGCAGAGCGCATGCACCTTTGGACACATGTAGAGGAGACCTGCGTTTCCTCTACATGTGGCAATATAGCATATTCTGACATTTAAATGTGAGAAAATGTACTAAGGTGCGCCTGTCTGGTGTTTTTTGCTCTTACAGTCACCATAGTGCACATTTTGGATGTTTGAACTAATAGAGCCGAAGTCACATTTTATCCAGTAGGGCCCAAAGCTCCGACCTCTAAGGAACACAGGAGAAAACATCTATTTCACCCCCTCATGCGTCTATTTTTTAGAGATCGGTGCCTATGACCCATGGGTCCTACAGGAAGGGGGGGATTTAGTCTCTCTATCTTACGTAATGTCATGATAATCCGTTTTGTTAGTCATGGAAATTTTGTAAAAGGTTTTAGAAAAGTCATGGAAAACCGCTGGTGAAAAAGTGGAACGCTGTTTGGATGACAACGCTATATTTTTTATATTTATTATTTTTGAGAGTAAAAGTTTTAGCTTTCATAGTGACCGCTGCTGAGTGGGGGGGTCGCAGACCTTTAAACGGAAACAAGAGGTTTCCAACTAGCAAAGGAGACAGAAAACCAGGGAGTATAATCACACAGGAAGCAAATCCAGACACTGAACTGATGAACAGGAATAAAGTAGTCACCACAAGGAAGGTATAAAACAAAACGGGACCTCAAATTAAAGGCTACACAAAGTGCAAACCCTGACAAAGTGAGAGGACAGAAATGGGACACAGGGTGGATGGATCGGATCTGCTGAAGGTCGCATATGGATCATCGTTATGAGACAGAAATGAAGGATGTGCATTATGCTCATCAGTGGAAGGAAAAGTCCATCTTTTTTCTGCTCAGCCTCACAGGATATTTCACCAAATACGATTGTTCCAGCGCCGACATAAACCCCATCGGCGGAATCAGCAAGACGGACCTGAAGAGCTTCTTGCTGTACTGTGCAGAGCAGTTTCAGCTCCCAGCTCTGAGAGGGTAAGCTCGGCCGACTGGGTGTGGAGCGCAGATAGGCTGGCTTTTCTTCCAGTAGATCACTGGTTTGATTGGTTTGGTTTCCTCTGCAGCATCCTAGCTGCCCCGCCCACCGCTGAGCTGGAGCCGCTGACGGATGGACAGGTGTCCCAGACAGACGAGGTGAGATGCGCTTTGCTGTGTGTACACCAGACGTTCTACATATGTAACTTGGAAAGAGTTTTGTTTAGTCTTGTGCACATTCAGCTTGTGGCTTTTAATCGTTTGCATTACATGACATTACAGTCATTTATCAGACGCTTTTCTCCAAAGCGACTTACATCTGAGAATAAGAACAACAGTTTGACTTCTGAGCACTGACGTGAAATTTAAAGAAACGTTTACGCTGCGCATCTTCCACTTTACATCAGGCTGCGCCACATGTGCAGATGCAGAACTTTGCATTTTAATCATCTAACAAACGGAAGCTCAGTTTGATCAGATCAGCTATGTGACATGTAAACAAGACATAACGGTGTGTTTGATCACTTCATCAGGTCTTCAGTCTAAATGTTGGCATTTATGTCTCTCAGGTTAGAAAATGTTTCAGGCTTTTAGAAGTTTTTACTAAAGCAACTCAAGACAAACTTTTCACTCTTTATACAGCTCTAACCTGCTCATACGTTGTTGTTCTGAGCAGGATGCACTCACGTCATGCCGCCTTCACTGTGAAGCTCCTCAAATGAAAAAACTTCTTTTTTAATTATAGTAATAAATTCCATTCGTATTTGTTAGACCAGATTTCAGAGGTTGTTCTGTGGAGTGCAGCCATTGAAGTTTCAGTTTAGTCAGAATTAAACGAATGATGTGCCAGTCAGGAGGTTAATCCTTCAAACTACTAAACAATTTGGCTTTTTTGGTTTTGTTTATGTGTAACAAGCTGAATCCTTTTAACCGCAGTCAGCATGCAGACATGATGTTTGCAGTCTGCTATCAGACTATGACGCTAAAATGAGATAAAATGAATCTATCAGCAGACATTGCAGCATAAAGAGCAACCAGAAGAAGAAAATATCATTTATTACTAACAGAACTTTGTAGAAATAACACACAGATCAACATTAACCAAAACTTGTCTCATCATCATTCTCTCGTGTCTCTTTCAGGAGAAAAATAATTGCATTTAAACTAACAAACCAGAAAGTACTTACGTATGTAAACTTTTCCTCATTTCCAATTATTTCTGCTACTATTTACCGTCTATCCTCACAAAAACCTCCAACTCAGCTGCATCAGAAACATCTTCTTGGCTTTATTCTAACCATAGAGGATCATTACTTTCCTTCTTTTCTGATCACTTGTTGGTCTCAGTCTGCTCCTGATTGGACATTACTGTCAGTTTAAGCTCTCTGATTGGTGGAAGTTTGACAGAAAGTATCTTCATCATCATTTCCAGGTAAAAAATAAGTCTCTTAGCAACATAATGATGAAAATGTGATAAATATTGGTGTTATCATGGATCCTTGTGGATGTTTGAATAGACACAGTCACTGGACTGCTACAATATTGGACATAAAAGAAAACTAAACTGGTCCTGGACCAGAGGCCTGATGAACTCCTCAGACATGATCCGGTTCACAGAAAAACTGAACCTCATCCCAGAAAAGAAAAGAAAAAACAACCAGCCAACCAGACCTGTCAGTCTGTTTATGAGAATCTTGTCCTGTCAGACAGTGAGGTTTTCCACAGTGTCCACCAGCATCACGATGTCACCTGAAACCCTAAATAAGGCTCTTTCAGTAGGATGTATTATACAGAAACCAGACTAAAGTCGAATTTTCTCCATAAAGGAGTTAGAAAACTTGTGCTTTAAATGGAAGTTTGAATGTTGAATATGTTTTAATGCTGGATCCAAAGTGGTTGTGATTTAGCTCAGGAGCTGAAATGAGTTTTTATCCAGTTAATAAAACCAGAGAGGTTCTGCAGACCAACACACCAGGTCCATAGTATTTGTGTCACTTTTGTAAAATATTAAGACTTTATGGCCTTTATAAACACATTAAATGCAAATGTATTTAATAGTGAAAGTGAGTGTAGCAGCAACAGCAATTAAAAGATAAGAAAAGATGCTAACAGCGAGACGGACGAGTAGCAACACTGTCGAAGGGTACAGCAGGGGCCAGGGACCTGTTAGTATCACAGGAAGGCAGCAAATAGTCAAATAGAAATTTTACTTCATTTGCTTTGTCATAATTGACAGAAACCAAGTTAAAGTGTTGAAAGCTAATTCTTAAAGCTGTGACCACATTTCACGTCAGCATTTCCCCTTCAAGGTGACAGATAACATGTGGTCTGCAGGGCTGTGGCTGCAGTTTACCAGCATCCTCCTGACACTTCTGATCAGCAGTCATTGTGAGAGTGTAACAGAAAGCAGCTAAATGCTGAGATCCATCCAGACTAAATCAGCTTACTGCAGACCTCTGCGCTCAGCTTCTCGGCTCCTGCAGATCCACATACATTCTAGTATTTTCTTCCTCTTGGAGGAATGTCAGATGAGCAAATGTGGAAAAAGTGTTTATCTCTGGTCAAACCCCACTGTACAAGCTCGATTATTACAACTGAGTAATAATAATAATAATAATACATTTTATTTGTAATGCACTTTACATTTGTAAAAATAGATCTCAAAGTGCTACAAAGTAAAAATAAATAAAAGCAGATAAAAACAGTGCAATTTAAAACAGTACTTAAAAGAGCCCGTCTAAAACTACTGATAAGATTTGTTAAATAGGAATGTTTTCAGCAGTTTTTCACAGTTTGTAAGGCCCTCAAGTTGGCCGGTAGAGCATTCCACATCTGTGATGGTACTGCCTGGAAGGCTCTGTCTCCCATGTTCCTCAGTTTGGTCCTGGGGGGTGCTGAGTAGGGGGCTATCTGATGAGCGGAGTTTTCTGTTTTTTTTTTTGGAAACTGAAGGAGTTCTTTGAGATATGGGGGTGCATTTCCATGAACCGACTGAAAAGTGAGGAGACAGATTTTGTATTCAATCCTAGCACTTACCGGGAGCCAGTGAAGGGATTGCAGGATAGGGGTGATATGATCAAACTTGCGTCTCCTTGTCAGGATCCGGGCAGCACTGTTCTGGATGTACTGGAGCTTCTGGAGGCTCCTGCCAGGGATCCCGACAAGGAGAGCATTACAGTAGTCCAGCCTGGAGGAGACAAAGGCGTGGACCAGCTTTTCAGCATCGCCCAGAGAGAGGAAGGGGCGGAGTTTGGCAATGTTCCTTAGATGAAAAAAGGCCGTCTTAGTGAGTTGGTGGATCTGATGGTCGAAGGATAGCTGGGGGTCAGGTTAGAGACAGAGGGAGAAAGGGGAATGATCTGGCCACAAAAGGAGATGCTCGTAACAGAGGAGGACTTGAGCTGATGAGGAGTGCCAATGAGAATGGCTGCATTGTACACTGCTGTACGATGTTATTGGGATCCTGAGTTTTTTAATTGGACACCAGACATTTCTACATATAACAAGTTTGTGAGCTCTGATAGAGAGAAGGAGGTGGGGGGACGAGAGAACGCAGGATAGGTTTAAGTAGATTTAATATAGGTTTTATTTTAAGAAGCTAAATGTAGGATTAACAAACAAATGTAGATTAAATAAACTAACTATGTATTACAAGGAAACTACCAAAGCAAAGCTGTGAAGACATAAAGACAAACCAGGATATAGATGTAGATCTGTAGATGGACAAAACCAGGAGTATTTCCTCTAATGTCTAAATAAAGAACAGATGCATTATGGTGTAACATAAACACGAAGTTAACATTTATTTAACATGATAATAACTTCACTGTACTCCCAACAGAAGTAGTTATGTGTTTAAAATGACCAGAACTGCAACCTGATTAATAACTGCAAACTAAGGTGGAGCTAGTAAACTGAGCATTAGATAACTGCACACTGGAAAAGCAAATGATTGGAGAAGTTCAACTTATGCCAACCAAAAAACACAAAATGAGATTAGATACGATTTTCTGCAGTATATTAGGAGTTATAAAAATACTGGAAGACGTTTGAACGTGTAGGACAGACGATAGAAACTAATCTGTACTCTGCATGCTGTGATTCACCACACCAGCATGTCTATACTACATTACACATTTCAGACTGTTCTGCAAATAAAGGGCACTTAGTGGGGGGTGGGGGCTGCTACAAGTAGAAAAACACATGTAGGAGCTAACAAACTGAGACATAATGAAGATTTTCAACAATATGGAAATAAATTAGCATGTCTGTCACTGATACAAAGTGGTTTATTCGTGTCAGAGTTGTCTGCAGAATAAAACCTCATTTCGCTCTCAGATGAAACATTCACTGTGATTTCTTACAGAAATCACTGTGTGAATGAGAAGTAGACTGGTGTTATGGCCACAGGTGGGGTGGTGGTGGAGGTGAGTGACGTGATGAGACTGGACTGAGTAAGTGACTGTGTGTGTTGCAGGGCTGTCTCTTCAGATTCAGTGTTATCAGTGTGAGGAGATGACACATGACTGCTCCACGCCAGAGTTCATCGTCAACTGCACCGTCAACATGCAGAACATGTGCCAAAAGGAGGTCTTAGTGAAGGATCATGGTAAGTCATATTGGAATGTGGCTCCTTCCACCTGCTGGGATCCGTAAAACCTCAAACAAATGATTAGATTCTGTTAGATTCTTAATCAGAAATGTAAGAGAGTTCATTCGATTTTACATTAGATTAGAAAGCTTTGGCTTCTGATAGCGGGACGTTACTGCTTCTTCCTGAGCAGGAAAAGACATCGTTAGCATGTTCAGCTAGATGCCATTTCTGCTCTACATTCAGCAGAAATCAACTCATCAAGCCAAGATCATCAACACACCATGAGGTCAGCATTTGAAATAATAGTCATGGATATAAAATATATCTCCATCTTAGACGGAAATGTTCCAGCTTGTGTCACTCCATGCCCCTTCAGCAGCTCCACCTTGCTAGTACCAGGTTGGACCCATCTTTCCTTCAGAGCTGCTTTAATTCGTGGTGTCAGAGATTCAACAAGGAGTTAGAAGCATTCCTAAGAGGTTTTGATCCATGTTTACATAAAACATCACACAGATGCTGCAGATTTATTGGTTTTACATCCATGATGAGAATCTCCCACCACACCAAAGCTGCTCTGTTGGATGTAGGTCTGGTGACTGTGGAGACCATTGCAGTACAGTGAACCTATTGTCATGATGAAGAAAGCAGATGAAGATGATGTGAGCTTTGTGACATGATGCATCATCCTGCTGGATGTTTCCATCAGAAGATGTTACATTGTGCTTATAAAGGGATGGACATCCACACCAGTACACCTCCTGCAGCCTGAAATGTTGATCCAAGGCAGGATAGATAGAACCTTTGTTTTCATGTTTCCACCATCTGACTGTGGAGCTGAAATTGATACTCATCAAACCAGCAACATTTTCCCAGCTTTTTTTTGTCCAGTTCTGGTGAGTCTCTGAAATTGTATCCTCAGTTTCCTGTTCTTAGCTGCAGGAGTGGCACCCGGTGTGTCTTCTGCTGCTGTAGAACATCTGCTTCAACGTTGGACGTGTTGTGTGATCAGAGATGTTCTGCATATCATGGATGGAACCAGTTCTTACTGGACTTACTGTTGTCTTTCTATCATCTCCAACCAGTCTGTTCATTCTGCTCTGACATCAACAGACATTTTGTTCCAGAAAACTGGTGCTGTTGGATATTTTCTCTTCTCCAGAACATTCTCTAGAGATGGTTTTGTATGAAAATCCCAGTAGTTCAGTAGTTTCTGAAATAATCAGATCATGTTCAAAGTCCTTTAAATCTTCTTTCTTCCTCATGAAATATCACAATAATGAGTTATTTTTGATTATTGTCAGACAAAGAACTACTTCATAATATTCTACAATGATGTAGCTAAATTAAATAGAATTTACTTTATAGAATTACCTTTACTTTTACCACAAAGTAATGTTCTCACTCCTCCATAACTTTATAAGTCCATTCAGAGGTCCTGGAGAGGAGGGTCCGTCAGACCCCTTTGTACAACTGGTGTCAGAGCTTGGACCACATTTCCAGCAGTGAGTCGGATTCATTTCTGGTGAGGGTTGGACTCCATCCAGGCTGCCCTTTATCTCTGATTCTGTTCATAAACTTTATGGACAGGATTTCTAGGAGCAGCCGAGGTGTTGAGCGGATCCGGTTTGGTGACCTCAGAATCGGGTCTCTGCTTTTTGCAGATGATGTGGTTCTGTTGGCTTCATCTGGTCGTGATCCTCAGCTCTCACTCAAACCATTTGCAGCCGAGCGTGAAGCGGCTGAGATGAAAATCAGCACTGAGACCATGGTCCTCAGCCGGAAAAGGGTGGAGTGCCCTCTCCAGGTTGGGAACCAAGTCCTGTCCCAAGTGGATGAGTTTAAGTATCTTGGGGTTTTGTTCACAAGTGAGGGAAGGATGGAGCGTGATCTCGACAGGCACGGACGTTGCGCCACTCTGTCATGGTGAAGAAGGAGCTGAGTCAGAAGGCTCTTTACTGGTCGAACATGCTCATACCCTCACCTATGGTCATGAGCTGTGGGTAGTAACTGAAATAATTAGATCATGAATATCGGCTCAAAAAATCAATAACCAACAAATTTTTTTAATCACAGATAAAATTACAAATGCAAGTTTTGCAGCTGATTTTGTTTTGTTTGTTTTTTTGCATTGGGGCTGCACGGTGGCGCAGTTGGTGGCACTGTGGCCTCAATGCAAGGAGGGTTCTGATTCGAGCCTCAGGTCAGCCACTGGCCTTTCTGCGTGGAGTTTGCATGTAGAAGAGTAGAAGTTTTAGCAAAGGAATGTTTTTCCTGTCTATACGCTGATCTGAGAAAAGCAGAGGTCATGTCACTAGCCATAGATTTCTCCTGTGACCGAACCGATATGGAACAGCTGGCTGTGTTTGTAAGATTTTTCGATGGGAAAAAAATTCGGAAAGAACAGTTTTACTTGCTTCCTTTTGGAGAAATAGTCTTTAACAAGTTGACAAAGTTCTTCCAGAAAAATGGCTTGGATTTAAGCAAAGTCATGTCAGTGGTGATAGACGGGGCTCCATTATCGGTGGGACAACACAAAGACTTGGCGAGCAGGCTTATTAAGTTTATGAGAGCTCTAGTCTGCAACATAGTCTTTTCAGAGCATTGCTGGAAGAAATATCAGTTGAACACAAGAACCTTCTGCTACAAAATGATGTTCGCTGGCTGAGCAAAGGCCGTGTGCTGGAAGAGGGTGTGTGACCTTCGTGATCGGCTTGTCTCAATTTTGTCCAATCTTCAGAACAAAAAGGTCCAAGAATTTCTTGGCTTTTCGTGTGACAAGAAGTTGATGGGAGACGTAATTTTTTTGTGACATCATGTCTCATCTAAATTACCTAAACCTACAGCTACAAGGCAAAAACCACACTGCTGCTGACATGTAGGAGGAGGTTCAAGCTTTCAAAGCTAAACTTGACCTCCTGGAGAGAGATATTCATGGAAGAAAGTTACACTTTCCACATCTGTGAGAATGTTATGAAAAGCATGACATCCTGGAACATAATGAAGGATTTCATGTTGAATCTGGCTGAAAACTTTAAGGAAAGCTCCCCTAAACTCTTATTTAACCCTCCTCTTTCTGAGACAGCCATTCTCTGTTCTAGCTGATGGCCAGTGGACTGCAGAGGCCAAGATGCCAGTACCTTCTGCTTATGAGGCAGCACTTCAAATGGAGATCTTGGAGATGCAACTTCTTATTTACTCAAAGCACAGCACATGGATGTTAGTGTTACTGACTTTTGGATCAACATCATTCCACAAGCTCGATTCAAAAACACCAGAGCTATTGTAGGGTTCTTACTCACGATGTTCTCCTCCACATATATAAATGCGAGTCATAATTTTCTTCAATGAACACTTTCAGGAGTCAGGACAGGGACAGATTGTCCAATACACATCTTGGACAATGCAAGTCAAGTCAAGTCAAGTCAAGTCAAGTCAAGTCAATTTTATTTAAATAGCCCAGTATCACAACAAGTTGTCTCAGAGGGCTTCACATGCAGGTAAAGTGAACAATAGACATAACTTACAATACACACAATTAGTGACTATATTAAACTAAACAGATCCCAGACTTCCTGTCCTTAGACCCTCCTTCGCGGTAATGCAGGATTGTGACAGTGTAGCACCCATAAGAAAATGTTGTGTTTGCTGATGTTATCTTAATTTCATGCATATTTGATTTCACTGTACCCTTATATGTTTAGTTGGCGAGTTAACATTCTCACCCCTAGGGGGCAGAGTAAGCGATTTTCATGGTTGAATGCTGCCAGATATAGCAACACAGAGGAGGAGTCCTGGTGTGTGTGTGTGGCGATAACAGCAGGTGTATGGTACAGAAGTATGGGGGAAACTGCACTGTCTGATCCTCGTTGGTAGTAAATAAAGTTGAGTTTCTACATCCAGCGCTGTCAGCTTGAGTGATGTAACATGAGCAGAACTTGAAATGCGATCTTGTTTTATGTGTTCAATGGTATCAATCACTGTGTACACTGTACTTTTGGACAGGGACAGTTCTAGGGTCTAAGGTTTAGGGGGGCTGAGCATCCAGAGAGCTGCCCAGCCAGACAAGATAATTTGCACAGTTTTGTACATTTATTACAGTTTCATTCCCACTCTTTTGAAAGTTAAAGAAGACTATTTGAAAAGTCTGTGACTAAACCATCAAATCTGATAAAGGTAATTTGAATGCTAAACTCCTTACGATGAAATGGAGACATGTCCCCGGTGTATCCGTCTCTCACCTGCTCTTGCAGGGATGGGCTCTAGTTCTACGTAGCACTGAATTTTTATAAGCGGTATAGAAAACGAACTAATGACTACTCAGCCAGCTGAACCTGCTCTCTCTCCTCTCCAACTTTTTCACGTATCTCTTTTTACACTGACAATCATAAACAAATACATTGTATTCAACTGGAAAATTACATAAATATAAACATGTTATTCTTCTTAGAAAATAATTTTATCTGACTCTCTTATCTAAACCATATTCTATTTTTCAAAAAACAATCTTATAGTCATGATAAGGCTATTGGTCTGTACACACACACACACGCAAACAAAAAAAAACGGGAGTTCTAATGTTAATGGGCTTCCAGTTAGCTAGTCAGTAGCACCTTGCTTTTAATATTATCACATGAACATCAGCTGCTGTAATGTTTCTTGCCTAGAAAACACACCAGGTAACTCCGAGCATAAAGAGTAATCTGCATCAAACATGAGAACTGATAATAATATTGCGTTGGAAGAGCTAGAAATGCCACTGCTTTTAGATAGCAAAGTGAGGAGATCCTTTGTCTTTTGGTCCACTGAATAGGTCTAATTTTCTGGTCTTTTCATTTCATTTGTTCGAGTTTTTTTTAAGCAGACATCATACCTTCCCAATAACAAATGGGTACCAAAATGTTCTATGACGTGTTTGCCCCGTCATTCTGTGGATACCAGTAATTCAACCTTTTTGCTTCTGACTCTTTCACCACATCCACAAAATGCCCCAACTCTCATTCTCTCTTTACTTGTTTCCTCCGAGCAGGTATTGGACAACCAATATACCTGGATATCAGCAGCAAACATGCTGCAGATATCTGGGGTTGGTTTTCTTCCTGAAAAAGTCATAGAGAGAAAACAAAACAACAAACTGCATCTAATACAATACGTGAGCCACTTCCTGCTGGTCCAATTTTTACAGCTGGATGCTTTCTTGACTATTGGATGTAGCTTATATTTTTGAGGATGGCTATCTAGAAAGTTCTGTAGCATGTGAGAATGTAATAAAAATAATCCATGTTCTCATGTTCCCTCATTGGCTCTGTCTGACACTCTCCTGTTCCTGGTTGACTTTCTCCTCTTTATCTCGTTCTGGACCGAACTAAATGATAGTTTCAACATCCATCTATCAGCTAAATCAAGAATAAATATTAAAGAGTGAAAGTGTCATGCCCTGCTCCAGTCTTTCAGCCCAATCACCATCACCTGCCACCAGACTCATTATTCCAGATCACCTGCACCTGTTCCTGATTCCCCTCACAGCTTTAAATCCCTCAGCTCACCAGTTAGTCCTTCGTCGGCCAGCAGCGGACAACCGGGGATTTGGTTGTGAGGGCTTTTGTTAGGAGGGCGGACACTGTGGTGAAATGCAATTACTTTCTAACGCCAGTTAGCTGTGTATGAAAACCTTTAAAGTTTGACTTTACAAA
>JBAMHX010000001.1:34594080-34618009 GCA_037177515.1 Pseudomugil tenellus
CACTTCATATCGGGTAAAGTTAGAACGTTTGTTCCGGTTTCACCTCATATCAGGTAAAGTTAGAACGTATGTTCCGGCTTCACCTCATATCAGGTAAAGTTAGAACGTTTGTTCCGGTTTCATTTCATATCGGGTAAAGTTAGAACGTATCTACTATAATCGAACGTCAGCTGTCTGAACGGCAGTAATGATGAGACAGCTGTGGTTTTCGTACTGGAGCTTAAACTGGGGATAGTTCCAGTCGAGGCTTTCAACAGAAACATCTCCCAGCTGCTCTTCTTCCTCCACTCACCTTTCTGTCATTGGGTTCTGCATTCACCCCATCGATGTCTCCCTGTGACACACACACACACACACACACACACACACACACTCAGCTTACTGCATTTTAAACGCTTTACAGTGATGAAAATCAGCCGATTGTGTTTGAAAGCATCACACCCCCTCCCCCCACAGGTCCATGTCTGCCAGATAAACTTCATCTTCCAGCTGCTTCTTCATCTTCAGCTTCTATTTCAGCCTCATCTTTGTTACTAAAAACTCTTATTTTTATTTAACATTAAAGGGAAAGTTTTATTTTAAAATTCCACTCAGGTTTTCAGCGTAACATTTAAATGCTGAGTAGTTTCACTCATACCTTCCCTTTGCCCATTAAATGTGCTCTTAAACCCGTTTCCCATCCGTCTGTTCCGCTGTGCTGTCTGGATAAAGCGCCCTCATCTACAGCCCTGCTTGTGTGAAGAATAAAGACAGAGTGCGGCTGAAGTTGAACGTCTGCGGAACGAAGCAGCTGCAGGTCTAAACCTCCATCAGGTCACAGATCATCTCTGAGGTGAAGCAGTCTGGATGACTCATCAGGCGAATCTGCTCCCAACGTTTCAAACCAACAAACGACCTCAAGCTTTAAGAGCTTGTTTTGTTTTTATATAATAAACCTGCAGATGAAGTGTTTTCAGGTTGAAGTTTGGACAGGTGACATAAGACTCGTAGGTCAGCTGAAACCCAATAAAAACTAATAATCTTCTACAAAGTTTTAAACAGAATTTTCAGAAGTGTGATAAAAATCATGCCTTGTTTTAATCCAGCTGTTCATTTTCTAAGAATCATCCATAAAAACTGTTCTCTGAAAAGTGAAGGTGGTTCTTACATCGTGCAGAGGATAAGCTGATGTGTAGACACCGTTGCCCAGCAGACTGGTGATCCCTGCGAGACAGAACATTCACAGCATGACGTTTTATTTCACACCTGATGTGGAGAAATCATTTCTGAAAACACACAGAAGCTCATCAAAGATCCCAGTTTATTCCCAGTACATGTAACCCACCACAGCAGTCACGTTAATGGTCTGAAAAGGTGCTAATGACACATCTGTCTTATTCACACACACACACACACTTCTAAAGGCTTAGATGAACTGGTTCTTTTCTCTCAGGCTGTCTCTGAGCTTTTATGGACCGAGATGAGGAAAAGTAAACATGATGCCAAAATCCTTTAATCTTATGATTAAAGACGACATCCAGCATGCCGGGCGGCTTGGAGATGTAGTTGAGGAAACTGATCTGATACGTGTTCAGTCCCACAGTGTTGGGAAGTCCAGACACAGAATGAAATCTCTCAACAACTACATTTATTTGCCATCTGAGTGAACTATTTTAGTTTGTGTGATTTATTTTAGGGTAAAGTTAAAGGATTTTCCTTAATCTGACAAAAACATGAGTTTCCCCGTGTCTTCGTACGGCTCCTAAAAACTATTTCAAGATATGAAGATTAGTAAAAGAGTTCATTTAAAACAGATTTGCTTATCCTGCATGTTGTTCTGACATAATGGCCCAAACTGCTGCAAAGAGCTTTATCATATGAAACGCTTCAGCAGCGGCGGTTTAATATCTGTGGTAGATATTATTAAACTTGCATGATTAAACCTGGAACAGTGATGAACGAGGATTTAACCAAAGAGCTGAATTAGAAATCAGTCATTGGCTGCAGTTTGCTCATCTCTGCTTCTCTACGTCTGTCATCTGTAGAAGAGCCGACATGATCCGGGTCCATGTTTCAGGACAAACATGACAGTCCTACAGGACAGCATGGATTTTACGGTGCTGATGAAGAGGATTTTACCCATAGAATGATTGTTGCTTCCTTGCATGTTGCATCGTGTCCTCTTCAGAACCTCGTAGACCTGGAGACGGAAGAAAACACAATAAAACTACAGATTCAGCAGAAAGAACAGAGAGAAGCAGGTATAGATGATTTTACTGTTTCATAACAGGCGAGGGAGGAAGAGGAGGGCTGATCTTCATGTGTTTGTCTTCAGAGGTTTATTGATGAGCTGAAGTGCAGCAGAGGAATCTGTGATTGAGGAGCTCCATCTAATACTGCCTGCTCAATCACATTATCTGCTCATTAGTGGTGCTCTGGAAACTTCTGTGTGTGTGTGTGTGTGTGTGTGTGTGTGTGTGTGTGTGTGTATCATGAAGACTATGATAGATATGTTTCAGCCTGAGAAACAGCTTCCTCCATCCCTCTCTCCTCTTCATCAGCTTCAGCTGCTTATTAACACAAATCTTCATCACATTTTACTTGCTGGACTTTCTGTTCAGATGTGAGTCAATTAAAGAGTTTTTTGTTTAAATATACGCTATTTTTCTATTCATTTTTAAATAAATTGGAGAGTGTTACATCAGTTTTGTGAATAGAAACATCCACAGGCCTCAAGCCGATACATAGATACAAAACATGTTTTTGGAGATTATTTTTTAAAGAAATGTATATATTTGAAAATGTCTAATATTTTTTAGAATTCTGTGACAGAATATTTTATTTCAAAACTTTTTTTAATCACAAATAGTATTTTTTGCTATCAGTGTGAAAAAATGAATGTGATAAAATATATATTTTCCCTTCCAAAATGTTTTCCCTCTCAGATTTTATTCAATGCAAGAAAATATACAAAGACTAATCGATCTCCATAGCAGTCACCACCACAACGCTTACTATTGCACTCCTGGTCTTGCTGCTGAAGAACTTGTCTCTGTCAGAGAGATCGAATCTGCAAAAGAAGAGAGTTTCAGTCAGACGGCAGAGATATGTTGGGTACTGCAGTACTGCATCGTATCACTGAAAGCAACGTGTGACTGATTAACAGGTGGAGCATTTCATCTAACTGGCCTAAACAGGACAAGTGGTCGTTTGATTGGTTGTCATGTACAACACCTGGACACCAGTGTGTGGAAGCTTTCACCATATAATCCTGTGTGTTGTGCGTCTTGATCCCCAGAAGCCATCTATACCGTTTTAATCCTTTTCACCGTTCTATTTATTTCTAGCTGGTTTCTACTCATCGGATCATATCGGACCCACTCCCACCTGATGCATGACATGGCCTCACCCTCCCCTGTTCAGTCCAACTAGCCTCGGCTAATTATCTTCACACAGTTTTTCTCTTTGCATTGTTTGGACAACTTCTTTGTATCGGTGTCTGGTCTCTACCGCTCTGTGACGTTCTACATCAGTGATTCGCGAGTCTGCTCCCTGTAGGGTTTAGATACACCTCCTCTGGATTCTCTTATCTGCATGTTCAGCTCTGCAGAAGCTGCGTAGACATTTATTTGTTTCAGGCAGAAGGGATGCATCTAGAAGATCTCAGAACCGGACTGGGGCTGGTCCTGTTCTGCATCATCTAGGTTTGAAACCAGCCCAAAATCCGCAAAGGTGTTTTTAAGTTTTACTGAAATATTTCCTCTTTTACAATGTGTGTAATATTATTCAGTTTTCCCCTTCTTTGCTTAAAATGTGGGAAAATGATGTTACTGATAAAATTTAGATATTTTATGCCAATAATTTACAGTGAAAATTTATTTTTTCAAAAAGGCATAAAGCCAATTTAGCTCGTACACTTTTAGTTTAGACTATAAAAGAAATGAATTGTTCCTCCACATCTAAATTCATACAGAAATGTATTCAGTATTTCATTCATTCATTAAAAACATGTGAATTTATAACATTTTTTTACAGGAACAGAAAAAAAATGACGTTCAGTTTAATTCGAGTTAGGTCTGAAAATGATCGCATTCCTACCAGGCGCACGTTTCATGGAGGTCCATAGGGTGTAATGCGGGTATTGGGACATGCGGAGTGGGGGATACATGGCATACCGAGTCCCTGCGTGTCTGCATAGTAGGACACATAACCGACTTTAACAGTATGTGATGAGAGCTGGCCCTGCCTCAAGTCGACACAAACAGCCAAAGGACGCTGGATTGTGTGTGTGTGCTATGAAAGCCAGCTATAGCTAAAGTTGATGAGAGGAAGCGGCCTGGAGTGCTTTCAGAGCTGATGAAGTGATGGGGAAGGTGTGGAGGGAGATCTCCTGCTAGCTGTTAGTCAGAGCTGTAAATATAGCTGCTGACTGCCCACTCTCTCCTCCATACATCCCAGCAGACTTACGGGGAAGACATTCTCCTTCTCTGAAGGCTGCAACATTTACCTTGTTGAGAAGCAGGAAGCCTCCATGAAGTCATGACTTCTGCTTCTAGTTACAACAAAAACATTATTGTTCCAACTCCTTTTTTCTTTTATTCAATCTGTTGTTAAGAACCCTCCATCTGTGTGCGGAGGAAATGTAAATGTTCTGAGTCAGACTGCTCTTGGCTTGAGGGAGAAAAAGCAGAGAGAGGGGCTCGGATGAGATACAGCCAGACACCATTACAGCTTCTTTGCTGCCATGCTTTGGGTCCAGACATTCGGAGAGTTGCGAGGATGCCTTTTAAATGTTAAATGTGCTTGTTTGTTGCATTTCCACTCTTTATTATTCCAATCCATCTGTAAGCCACATTGTTCCTCGCAACAGGATGCAATATCGGTTAAATTACTGCATGCAGTAATCACACATCCCTCAGATGATAATGCTGATTGCTTGGACAGTTAGCTGAAGCCTGGCAATGACAGACCGCATCATCTAATATTCAATCCAACTTTATTTGTTAAACACTTCCAAACCAACACAGCTGACCAAAGCACTGTACACAGTCCTGGGCTCCACAAGTACAAACAACATATAGCAATATAGTGCACCTAAATACTGAATAAATTACACATGCTAATTGATTTCAGGAAGTCCTCTGTCTCCATTACAGAGCAACATTAACGGCAGACATGGAGCAGTTGGAACAGCTTAGAAAAGCTGAAATGTGAAGAACCACAACCTCCTGCACTTTTTTTCAGGTTTTTAATGTGGACAGAAAGATGAGGAGTTAATTAAATCTATGGTTACATTTTCCATTTTTCCTGGTTTGGAACCAAAGATCCTACTGAGTTAATCTGGGGGGGTGAAGGTGGCCTCCTGTAGTCCTACCTACCTGCTATACAAGCAGCAGATAGTTATGAAAGCCAGAGGCATCATGGGAAATCATCAGCACCTGCTGCATAAAGGAGCAACAAAACCTCTGATTTTATTTAATGGTGATACTTTGTGTAAAGTTTTGCATCTTTTTCAGTGTTTTCCAGCAGAATGTAGAGGTTTGTGTTTAATCCATTTCTACACTGTTTATCAGTCTGCATTAAACTAATTTAATCTCCTGGAAGCAGCAGCTTCATTTAAAGGATTTACTCTAAAAAAAGAGTTTGCATCACCATGTGGCACAGCGGTACAAACAGTTTGCTCCACAGACGTGTAACGATCCCACCGTCTACAGACCCTCAAAAGGCTTTGATGAACTGGTCCAGCAACTGTTGGAATTTATGTGACTGGTTCAAACTCTTTTCTAGAGAGAAATCATCCTTGGGGGAGCATAACCAGACCAACAAGGCTGATAACCTTTCTCCCCCACCTCAAGGCTCTCCGCAGGGGGCCAGGACACAAAGGATTTACCCCTCTGATAACCTCTCCCCCCCCCCCCCCCCCTTAAGACTGTCTACACGACACCAGATCAACTCAAAGGACAGAAGGTGGGGGGGGCTTGCTTCTCCATGTCCACACGTCAGGAAAGACCCACCTCCATTTTACAGATTGTCCATAAGTTTGATAAAAACATTTATGGTCTAATAAACGTTTCATCCACCACCAGGACTTTCAAAATATGACATCATATTTTGAGTCATCTGTGTAATCATTAATGGATTTTAAAGACTTATTTTGCATTTAGGGTCAACCTTTCCATGCTGATCAATGTTTATGTATTTATTCTTTTGTCTTGGTTTACAGATTTTAATCTGTGTTCCATGTTTAATATGATATCCTTTAATTTTAAGTTAATGTACAGTTAAAGGTTTTAACAGTTACTCATGCAAACCTGAGCTGATTGGCTGGCAGGATCCAGACCTGCCCACTCAGCCAGGCCCGTGTGTCTCAAAAAGAGCAACACGGACTCTGTTCTGTCTCTTAGCCTTACCCCCTCTTGTTCTTACCATCCTCTTACAACTTCCACCTCTTACTTTTGCACTCTTTAGGGTTGCCACACGGTGCTTCATCTCAGGAACTTACAATGAGGAATTAAGTCGTCACCTTTCTGCAACTTTTGAGCCTCCGAGAACGGAAGTTAGATTTTTCCAGAACTCCAGCTTAAACCACTTTACTTTTGGGCTTTTGAACCTTTTTGTCTTAGGACCCCCCCCACCGGGAAAAAGAACCCCACCATCGACCCAGAGAAACTATTCAGGCTGCAAACCCCAACGACAGGCTTCCTCCTGATTCCAGACCCAGGCGCCAATACGGATCTCAGCGCCCCATAACAGATCCGGACCCGAGCCCAGTCCACTGGTCGTAACCTGTGGTTCTGTACGAAACCCGTTTCCTCAGCGAGGAATTACTGGTCTTTAATGATGGTTGGCGAGTTATGAAACTATTTCATCAGGAAATGGTTAGAAATGGTTAAATCTCTTAGACATGACAGTTTACTTCATACATGTTTAATCCCACACACATGTTTTACTTTGTTATAGAACTCAGGTTTATCATCACACTTACATCATTTTCTATATTTGTTGGTCTTGTTTGTCTAGTCTGTCGTATGTTTTATTCCTTCTCATGTTTAGCCACATATAACTTATAGATTAGATAATAAATACCCCTTTTACTATCTGGTTTTGTTTGTTTTGATATCCTGATGTCGTAAATTTTAGTTTGAATTGACCTGAATCATGACAATAATGTTTGAGACTGAATGATTTATTGAGACAATTATTTTATTCTTTAAGTTCTTAACTCTATCATCTAGTAAGGTTTCCTTCTATGCCTAGTGTTACTAAAGTAAACTAGAAAATTGAAAGTGGTGCCTCGAGGTTAATTATAAATTTACTATTAATTGTTAATATTAATATGTCGTTATTAATTCATATTAATTCTAATGAAACCGTTTTAATGCAATAGACACATATTTCCAATATTACGTAACTTCTAACTATTTTTGGTATTTTACCATTTTATCCAAAGTATTTACAAATGCTTACATTCATATTTATTTTCTGATAACAGAGTTATGCGGTTATCATAACTTAAATAATCTGACATCAGATTTACAATGTGCATATAATGTCTGATTTGCTTGGAATTGAGGCCTATTTGTTGATTGCATCCATGCTGATTTCGATACGTTTGTTAAAAGCCTGGTGGCCTTTTCTGGGTTGCAGCTTGGACGGCTGCTTGGCATACGACAGGAAAGATGCGACTGGAACCCAAATGAAATGAAATGAGATGCAAAGTTAAAACTATCACAACCAAGTCATTTCCAATGCAGCTCTACTGACCTGGACACAGTCCAAACATTGTCAGTAGCAACAGTGAATGAAATGAGACCAGTCAGTTTAGTTTGTCACTAAACACACACAGTCCTGTACAGTTCGGGGTATATCCCCGAGCCCCCCATTTCCCAATCCCCCAATAGACACATAATATGAAGCTGCACATGTTCAGTCCCAAAGCTCCACCTGGTGTTGAAACTCCAAACCAGCCTGGTATGATGTCAGGACACGATGCATCCTGAGGTCATGGCTTTTTATTTACACTTGTCAATCAGACAAACTGTTCTATAGATGTAGCCAAAAATCAGATTTTTAATGCATACAGCGCCACCTGCTGGGGAAACTATAAATCCCTAAATGGTGAAATTCCATACAGGTTGAATTTCACCATTCGAGTGAGTTATCGTGCTCACACGAAGCATATCCGGCAGCGGAAACCATAATATCCTGGATACTCCGCGTTTGGAGATATAATAAAGCTTAATAACATAAAGCCGTCCAATGACAGTGAACTGCATGCTGCTGCAACACAACGCTGAGCCTTGTTTCGAACACGACAAGCAGAAGGAGGAGTTCCTACCTCCCCCAAATGTTTTACGCTTATGGATATCCTCCCAAATTCCCCATTAGCCCCTCCGAGCCTCGTAGAGTCGCTATAATCACCCATTTCACAATTTTCTTCAATAGTTTCTCACTAGAAACTTTGTTTCTTCCGAAAGAAAAACTGATGCCTACAACCGTCCTGCTGCCTGCAGCCACGGCTACAGGATATGCAACAGTTTCCACCTCATATGTGCTGCAGCATTCCATAGATCTCAGTTATGAAATGATTCAGAAATGAAGCAGTTCATGCAGATTCTACTGGATGCAGTGAACATGGTGAAAGAAAAGTTTAGGAGGAATATTAACACTAACGTAACCAAGTCAGGAGAGATTTCACTCACAGATGCTGCTTCTCTCTAGAAAACGGATGACAGAGGGGTTTGACATCTTGGGGTCGGTTGGGTTCCACTTTGGGGTGAAGAGGAATTGTAACCTTGTGAATGAAGAGTCGGATCTTCTCCACCAGATTGCTGCCTTGTTTAACCTCATAAACCTGCAATAATTGCAGAAGATCTATTAGCTGAGTTAGAACTGACATCCCGTGGTTAATGTGATGAAATAAACACACATCACACCACAACAGAAAACACACACGTCACCAACACACTGAGTAGGATGGCTCTGCCATGTTGGGGAATAATGGTTTATAGCAGGATGGTGTAGAGGCCTTCCCACTGCTCCTGTGGGAATTACCACAGGAGCAGTGGGGAACAAAAACAATCAGGATCCCCCCTTAATGGCAGATGAAGCCGCAATGACGTCGCCCGAGTATTTTCCACTGGAACAAATACGCTTGTCAGAAAAGGAAAGTCAACATTATTTGTGTCCAGGAGAGACCATCAAAGATGCAGTTGGAACATTTGCTCAGACATTTCACATTTTCTTTCTGAGGATCCTGTGAATTCAGGGTGTTTGGCTTGTACAGCGTCCCCCCCCCCCGAAGACATCACTGAGCATGACGCAGACTCGATGGCCTGTCGCCTTTGTTGCTTTTCACATCTGACATGATGGGATTGTCATGACAACACTTGTCATGTTCAGAGGGAGGAAGAGCAGCAAACTTCTACACAGAGGAAAAATAAACTGTTTACCTGCTTTGTTGGCATCTTCAGCTTCATAAACTCCGCCTCTCGACATAAAACATTCCAGGGAGCGTGGATCTTTAAGAAGCCAAATCCAGGGATTTTGTTCTGGAAAACAAGAGATTTGAGGTTCATCTCTTTACTTGAAATGAAATACTTTTATTCAAAGCCAATTACAAACAGTATTCTTCCCAATGATATGCTAGCATGTGTACGTAGGATACCAAGTACCATCTGAGCTGCCGCTTCATCACAGCATGAAGGTTAATATTCTCTATAGACCAGATACCAGACAGAACTAGTAGTGCAGAGAAACATTCATTTACTGGCTTTATTGAAGCTGCAGTGAGGAAAACCCTTCACTCAGGTTAAACTCACAGCTTTCTTGTTGCAGATGATGTGTCTGCAGCCTCTGTTATGTAAAAGCACTCAGCACCAGACAGCTCTGCACACTGACCCGTCTGGATGAGGAGATACACAACTAATGCAAACAAGCTGCCTTTCTGCAGAAATACCTGCATGATTCATCTTCCAGTGAAAGCTGCTTCTCTATGTTGGTTTAAAACTAGGAGGGAAAGTAGGAAGTAACCCATCAGATTATCCGGGAAAAACTCTCCTTTACACAAGACTCACTAATTTAGCATGACTTACAGAAGGCGGACCCCAAAAATATGGAGACCTGTTTTATTTATAATTAAATAAATAAATACAACATTAAATAAATAAATGACAATAAAATTGTGAAATAAGGCAACTCTGAACCTGAAGACAGGTGAGAACAGGAAATATTTTCTTAATAAAAGAAATACAAAAACAATTTTATTCTATAGTTTATTTAAATTGATATTTCCATCTATATTTAGCCTTTTTTTGCATTTGTAATTCATCCAAAAATTTTCCATTTCCTCTATCCAACATATTTTTTTATTTAACAGTATTTTAGTTTGTTTTAATGCATTTTTTAAAATCTTCTTTTGATCTTTTGGTCCATTTATCATCTTTATTCTTTTCAATCTTTGAATAATTATTCTGTTTTTATCCTTTTTATTCCAATTTTATGAATTTTTATTCTCCAATCCTCTTTTCGTCCTTTCAAACAGTATTTATTATTTTTCTATCAAATTTAGTCAGTTTTATTATTTTTTGTTTGTGTTTGTTTTAGTCTAATCTGTTTTCATTCACTTGTAGTCTTTTAGAATAGACTTTCTGTCCAAACACATGCACGCTGTCTTAACTGCTCACTTTAAATTGTCTTCCTCTTCCCTGTTGGTGGATGGAACAGAAATAGTGAAGGAAACCTGATCGCATCCATCGGTTCAGTATCATCTGCATGTCAAAGACTTTTCCATCTAATGCGCTCCAGACTTTAGACAGTTTCCACTGACGCCTAATGACAGGATGAGGATTCGATCCAGATTCCCAGAACTTACACACTCAGTGAAGCAACATTGTCGCTCATGATTTTCTGGATTTGAAGTGATTTTTATCTCAATTTGTCCAAAAACACTCATTCTGCTCTGAAGGAAAAGCTGTCCTCGTGTCCTCTCAGAACACTCATCCTCATCTTCAGCTGTGACACGGAGCTGTTAGGAAGCCAGCAAACATCAGTATTTAGATGAGATATCAGGAAAATAAACACGGGTTCACCGTAAGGCTGCAGACTCACGTCAAACACGAGGATTCACTAAAAACCTCCAGCTTTTAGAAACATGTCTACCAACACAGCATTATACATGCAGAAGCATCCGGGTCTTTCTACCATCATGCTGTCGGACTCTCAGCCAACTTCTGTCTTTTCTTTAAAATGAGCAGAAGTAGATTTACGGATCCGAGCGGATCAGTCCTTCTCTTTGTGGAGTCATGAACATGCAGAACTGTTGGGAAGAATTTCCGGAAAGGCTTGTTTTGCTGCGAGACGACAGGTTAGAAGCTCCATACTGACGAGTTTACAGAAATACTGAAGCGTAAACACAGAATCTGTTCATGTTCCACACAGTCGCCATCAGTAATTCATCTTCAGCTTGACTTCACATTTAAATACTTTTAGTTCTTCAGGAACAAACGGCTTGTGGTATGATGCGAGTATTGCTGTTTAGAGCCAAAGTGACAGGATAGCTTCACCACGTCCTGCTCTACGGACGCAGATATACAGCCGCTTCTCCAGACAACATGAATGAACATTCAGCTGTCCGAGGCTGAAAATGACGGAACCTTCTAGCTGTTGGGAGAAAATGTGGCATGTAAAGATTATTCTTATTATAGTCGTGTTATGATTTCTTCCTCCAGGAAATTTGTGCTGATCCTGCCTTTGTCTGGAAGTCCAAATAATTCGACACAAGCTGAGATATTCTCTTCCCTTCATCACCTTCTGTTCGCTCACAGCATTACTGATGGAATACTCATTCAAGACATCCTGTTTCTCTGCTTTCTTTGGTATCCTGACAAAACCACCTCCAACTCAGCTGCATCAGACGTCTTCTTGGCTTTACTCCAGGCCTTGAGATGATTTTTTTTTCATGATTTTGATCACTTGTTGATCTTTGGCTGCTCCTGATGGGACACTGCTGTCAGTTTGTGTGTTTTTTGGTTTTTTTGGCTTGTAATTGTCTGAGCCTGGTGGATATGTTATGAAACAGGTGTGGGTTATCTTCTAAGTGCCTCCACACATTAAAGCCTATTGTTAGCAGATGCAGAGATTACCCCCAGATTCAGTTAACACATAAAAAACCCAAATGAGACCTAATGATATTAGCGTCTGTCTTCACCTCATCAGAACGTCATCCTGATGCTTCTGGTCGTCACACACATTAAACTGCACAGTGTCCATCACAGTGTGTTGGACTGATCACTAAATGCACTCTGATGTGACGCTCTCTCATACATCTATGCGGAAACTTTATTTATATAAATGTTGCTTTTGGAGGTATAGATATTTCAGTATTAATGCTAAATAATTACTAAGATCAAAGAGTAGAAAATGATGAACGTGTGATAAATAATGACGTTATCATGCATCATTGTTTTAACATACAGAGACTGAATAAACACTACACTGGATTGTAAACCTCCTGGACGGATATAAATGCTGGAAAACTACCTTGGATCAGCCAAAGTGTAACTTTTCCATCACAGATGACTGTTCCTGAGGAACTGGTGATGATAGAGTTAATGACAGAGTTTGTATGAAACCTTATACATGCAGCACAGCATGTCACTACTATGTCAGCGCCTCTTTGGATTGATGTGATTGCGCCTCTTCATTAAATCCCGACTGCAGACTTGCACACAAACTAAGTGAATGTGCCGCTAAAGCGTGAAGCTCACAGCAGCATCGCTCACTTCAAGCTGCTACCATGTGTTCAACAGAACTCTCATATCCTCACATCACTCATGCTGCTTCGTCTCCGTCTGGCAGGTGCTGATTCAGTTAAAGAAAACTGAATTGAGTCACTGATGGGCGGTCTTTACTGCCCGAAACATGTTTTTAATACATTATCTGTCAGTTTATCTGAATCTGTTGCTCCTGTTGGACTTGATTCTTATCCTCACAGAATTCCAACCAGATGCCAAACATACCAAACGTGGCCCTACACGCCTGTAAAACATGAGTGACCTTTATTTTCTGAAATGTGACATATGCTCCTTCGGGAGCCAAAGAGCTGCGTCTAAATACAGGAACCAAACAACCAATGGAAACCCATGTCTCACCTCTTCATCCCTTTCCAGCTCCAGTCCCGACTCCAGGAGCTTTTCCTCAAACTCCTTCCGCTTGAAGCGCTTGTCATCGTCATGGTAGTCTCTGCGTTGGTCCCGGGCTGCGACCTCGGGGTCCTCCCGTGGCTGCAGCGGTGCTCTGCTGCTTCTCATGCTCAGGCTGCGCCGAAGCCGTCGGAAGAAGGTGTTTTCACCAAACCGCAGCGACTGCCGGCGGATGCTGTTGGGCTTTTGGATGCTGTACACCAACACATAGTCCACACGCCGCTGTCCATCCGAGAAGTACGGGCCAAGTGGAGACAGAGTCGAGCCGACTTTGGCATACAAACTTTTCATTGGCTGGAAAGAAGACAGTCGTTAGGAAAAAGACGAGTAATAGCCTACTTTTTATTCCATAAAATAAGGACAAGATGACATTAAGCCATTACGGCAACAATACCACACTGATGTCGGCTACTGGTATTCCTTTTCACAGCCATAAGCATCCCGCTTATGTCCTACTGATTTATTTAACATCCTCTTTGTTATTAAACCCCATTAAAAAAAACACACATCAGCTAATAACGTTCAAAGCTTTTACCTCTGCACCACAACGTTTAAAAGGTTTGCTACAAACTCAGACAAAGCAACTAAAATATGGAAACACTGCCTTTGACTGTGATTCAGCCTCAGACACCAGAATATTGTAATTAATGAGTCATTTAAAATAGTCAAACAGAGAAAAAAGAAATTTACATGTTTTCAAGCTGAATTTAGCTTGAAAAATAAATCTGTTTAACTTAATGTTAAACGTAACGACAACAAACTAAAGTTATCTTACAGAACATTAACGAGGCATCGAGTGGAGTTAGAAATCCACAAAGTTTCATTTCTAGCTAGAACTTTATGGAAAAATTCATTTATCCTGCAGGGAGACAATTGTTCTGCTGCTATGACAAACAAAACGGGTTCAGTTTCCAACGTGATGAACTCAGCTCTGATGTGATGCTGTGGGGTCAATAAAAAGTTGTGAAGTACAGTTTCTCAGCTTACGATGTGGCAGGAAAAGCCGCTTCCGAAATGTTTGTGAAAAACCAGTCGGAAACAGAGTTTTAATGGCAGAAAGTTATGGTTTAAATTATCTTTTATATCGGTTCTGTATTACATCATGATTGATCATTTATTTCACACCGGTTAATAAAATCAAGTCTTCGGTGGTAATTTCTATATTAGATAGCATATACGCCAACATTTAACCCCTTCAGTACATGTTCTGTCTTACATGGACGCATATCAGATATCTGAGACTCAAACAACAGCAGAAACTCTGCTGTTGGAAGTCATCAATCCTCAGATTTGGTTGTTTCAAATATATTGCAGCAGAATGAGAAGGAAGAGAAGGTGAATATGTACCTTCTGATTTCCACCATCACACATTTTGGAAATGATGCTTTCAGACATGTGTGAGGACTTTCCTGATGTTTCCAGATGCTGCTGTTCTTTTCCAATACTGTGTTACCAATCTTAAAAACAATGTCTCATTTTCAAAAGGAACGTTATCAGAAAGTGTCACAGTTAAAAGCACCAAACTAGCTGTGACATAATGTTATCTGCATGGTGTGTCATGTGTGGTGTGTCATAACTGCAAAGCAGTGCTGTTGGATCATGACATTATCGCTACTTCCACATATGTTTGAGTTCTGAAAAATGGGAAAAAAAACCCCGCTTGGTGGAACGGAAAACCCAGAGTTTCCCCAATTCAGGGTCAGAGTTTCTAGATTAGCCACCTTCTGGAACATGCCCAGGTCTTCGTACCTTCTACCTTTGTTGGCCATCTGGACATTTCTGTCCTTTAAGGTCATTTTCCTTCAATTTTTGCTTTTTCTCTGAATGTGAACACAACACTGAGGACATCATTTAGTCATTACAGGACAACAAGCTGCCTCCAAAAGCTGCTTTTGCTCTAAATCACTAACTTAACTTCAGTCCTACAGACGTTTTCTAAAATGTATTCACTCAAATCATGTAAACCACTTAAATGCCAAAACAGGTTGTTTTTATTTTTATTATTATATTTTAAATTACAATAAGTAAAAAGTGGCATTTTGGCCGAGGTAGTTCCTCAGACTGAAACTACCCTGTTGGTGAATAAACTATACTGAGAGCTCCGTCTGATGTAGAGCTTTAATGATTCAAACATGTTTGTGTGAAATCTTCAAAGTTCAGCAGGTTAAATTTAAGACATCACAGTAGACAGATGACTTTTCATGAAGACGTTAGAAATATGTTTTGTCCAGTAAGTCCTGCTGGTGAAGCAGTTCGCTGTATGTGCCAGGATTACAGAACGAGCAGCTCTGGGTGTTATGAACGGCCTCATAGTAGCAGCAGGATTTGGGAAGCCATTTCTAATATTTATATTCAAAAGCATCTGAAAATCCTGACTGATGAAGAAGAGGAAGAATCTTTGTGACAACATGACTTCTGTTTCTGTCTATTGTTTAAAAAGCTGAACTTGCTAATGTGGTTTAATAAAAGTTGTGGCGGAATTTAAGGACTTAAGGAAGCTGCAGCTTCCATCTTAAAAAAACTGATCGTACTGTTTTGACACTAAATCACTAAATCTTTAGCTTAATGGTATGGAAATTTACTGTCTTCTGAAATGATGAAAATATTTCTCTGTGTGTGAGTGTGTGTGAGGAGAGAGGCAGTATTGGGATGGCTAGTGTGACGTCATCACTTCCGGGTCCAACTCGCGACGGTAAACCATAGACTGTATAAAAAAAACAATCTGCAAACATAAGAGAAATGTCTGTAGCCAAGGAACCGGTCACTTTTTTCACAGTAATATCTTATTTTCCGACTTCCCAAAGTCAGTAAAAAAGGGTCTGAACTTTAATTCAAGCAAAGTTATAAATATTAGCGTGCTGGCTGGCGGATGTCTGAAAGGAAAGCTACGTGCTTCAATGAAGGAAGAACGTACGAGGTTGAGGTGAGTAAGTAGCTAACGCAGGGGTGTCCAACACCAAGCTATTTGTTGTTTGAGTAACGTTAATTATTCATAATTATCTACGTTTGAATAAGTACCAGCGTTACGAGGTTGACAAAAGTTATTTTCGCTCAGGTACAGTAGAGGGACAGGAAGTGAAGGCAAGAACTTGCAGTTACAGACAACCAGACCAAACAAAAGACAAACTTTTAAGAGACATTTCTTTTCATTACATTTTTTAGGAAATTGATTGAAAAAAAAAAAAAAACAAACATGGTGCTAGCCTACACGTAAATGTATTCTTCATGATTACAGATCAAGCTTATCGTATCAGTTTAAGCCATCTCCTCTTCTGCTTTTCATCCGCAGGAAAGCAGTAAGAAGATATTGTTTTATTAACATCACTTCTGTTGTTACAACAAGGGGGACAGCACTGTTTTTCAGTTTGGTCCGTACTGGACGTTTCCGTCTACGATGACGTAGCCACTAGCCATCCCCATAACCATAGCCATCTCTCTAACACACTGAGAAACACAGTAATTAAACACATTCTCTGCTGCTTCACTGACTCTTTCAAGCTGTTGAGCCGCTTATTTGATGTATGAAGCTTTAATTTTTATTATTTACAGGAAACGTTACTGCCTGTTAGCCTGTAAGATGCAGACATGACTAAAACTGGGATCAGAACTGTCCAAAGCATTATTAACTGGTAGGATAGTGGGGAACCATCGTTATCCAGGAAGAAATGTGATGGAAATACATCCTGAATGATGGTGAATATTTGGTGAAACTAGGAAAAGTGCATTATAACCTACAGTCTATGAGTACAACTCAGGAATATGTTTAATAAATCTCCCGTCCGGATCTCAAGCAAAGCTGTCACTTTTTTCTTCTGTCCCTCTTCTCTCGTCCTAACTGGTAAACCTGCACTGTCGGTCTGTGTGGTTCTGTTTTATATCAGGTCATGGAAATGCTCAGCTGGTCCCTTAATGCGGTTGATCACATTTTTTCCACCTGGAGAGCGAGCAAATGGAAACCGCGTTCTCTACCAGCACATACCCAGCCGGGTACACGAAGGATTCATGGGAGAAATGGAGACCCATCGATGATGTCCATGGAGGATGTGTCAGATCTTTGGATTTATGATCACTGGTTTCCTGCCGTTTGGCGTTATCAGGTTTCTGTTGAGTCGCAAACTTCTGAAGCTGCTGTGGACAAACGAAGCGAGCATGTTAAGTGTAAGCTGAACCATTCTCATACAGACCAGTAGCCTGGTCGGGGTTCCTGAACTTGTCCAGGGTGTCGGGAGCAACATGGCTCAGGATGCTGGAAATTGACCGCCATCTTCATTTTGTTGTTTTGGATTCAGGACACCAAGCAAAGTACAAGGTTGGACACCAAATCACCAGCCTGTTCCGAAACAGATGCTACGATCTCATCCGGCACCCTCACCGGCCTCGAAATGTTCCGCGTTGGAATGTTTCTCCTCAACAACGGTTGAAATGAGAACAAGTTGCTCTCTCGCACTCCTGATCGTGCACATGCACAACATGATTACTGATACTTTCACTAAAGACTCACTGCTTCGCTCGCTCCTTTCCAGGGTAGCTGCGTCCGACCACAGGAACAGGACCACCCCATAATCCTACTCACCTAATGTGTCCGTTGTCATTTGATTATCACATTATTGGGCTTATATGTTGAGGTGTTTTTTTGCAGCATTACTGCCCTGCACCCCTAAATTGGCGGGAATACTTGATTTTTTGCTCTACTTTCCATGTGTTGTATATTTACTACCCCGCTAGAATTCATTATAAAACAGCTAAAAATCTGAAGTGCTGTTTAAAGATGCTGATAAAGACGCGATTACGTGCCAGTGCCAACAGATGCCAATACAAGAGTGATAAAGTCAGATCTAACGCAGGTGAATTACCTGCAGGGTTTTATACCAGCACTGAGCCATTAAAGCAGCACTGATTCAGCAGAATCAGTGTTCCGGTGGATGTTCTCACATGCGTCTGCGAGCTGCACACTGATTCTCATGCATGTTCAGCCCCCTTTAAACAGGAAGTTGTCATAGCTGCAAAGGTCAGAGTTCACTTCTCAAAGGGCAGTTGAGGATGTTGTGGTGTACGCATCACTCACCAGCAGGAACTTTTTTCTCACCAAGCCTCGGGGAAATGAGGTTGTCCACATCCACACAGCCGCCCCCACATCTCTGAGCTGCCATAAACTCAGAGATGAGACAGGAAATCAGCTTCCTCAGCTTTTCTACATGCAGAAGCCGACGCAGCTTTGAGTTTCCAAGGATTTAAATCCCAATACGCTTCTGCAGAGTTGGGATTTCTGCATCCAGCCATGACTCCAGAAAACTGATCCCCAGTCCAAAGAACAAAAACAACCAGACTCATGATACAGAGTGTGACGTCATGACGAGAGTTGTGAATCATGTCCTGTTGTGTCAAAGATGTGTGGACATGACTGCTTACATGGGGAGGGAGTCTGAGCTGCTTATCGCCACATCATTAATACGCAACTCAATTTCATGTTTCCATCCAGATTAGGCTGATTGTCCAGGTTCCAGCACTCTGAATTAACACCTACCAACCTGCCAAATGTGGGCTGAGATTCATGTTGGTGGGTGTAAATGAACAATTCAACAGGAAACGAAAATGTTGGACAAGCTTGTTATATAAAAATGTTAAAGTTTATAGAGACTTGTGTGTAAATGTGTGCAGACTTTGTTGATACGGAGTCTCAGTCCCGGCAGGAATTTCATGTTGCAGTAGGGCTGCAACGACATAATCGGCAAAGTCAACTAATCACATTTGTCGACGCTAATTTGTATAGTCGACGCATCGTATGGTTGGACATTTACCGCAATTTTCTTATGACCAGTGTTACTTGGGCGGACACTAGGTGACGGTAATGCACTGTTAGTTACCAACTGCCATTAAACTCCAAAGAAGAACAAGTAGAAGATGCATTCGATGAAAAAGGAGACAAACGATGGCGGAAAGTCAGACTGAAGCGGAGAAAAGAAAAAGACTAATCGACTACCAAAGTAATCATTAGTTGCAGCCCTATGTTGCAGTCACAACTATTACAAACAAACTCAGCCAGTCTTTCTGAACTTTACTTCAGTGTTTCTGATCATCGACATGCACATGTGCAGGTGAAATACGACCTGAACAAAACATATTTGCCACAGACGCGCTGAACTCAGTGATAAAAGGTCTGTTTCATTATCGGACATTTTTTTCTACTAACGAGGAAAAAGGCCTCATGAGGTTTGGAAATCATTGCACTCTGCTTTTATTTGGATGTAACAGCATTTTAGTCTGTGTAACATGATTAAAAGCGACATACATCTGAGAAAATGAACAACACAAGCAAGAAATGAAACAATAAGGGACAGTATAGATAAGTGCAGTCATGCTGCTGGAGGCACAATATTTCTTTTCATTCCCTTTTCGTTCCCAGTTTCATCAGTACTGAATCTTCACAAAAGGCTAGAAAAACTTCTACCAACAGAGTACTTTTGTAGAGTTTTGATACTTAAATTTCACCTCTATTTGCTGGTCAATTACACATCACTGCTAACTGCAGGTCACTAACAGCCAACCCCAACAGTCGTGTCACAGTTCATATCAGAGATCAGGGTGGGTTTGAATGTCTAAGCTAATCGCACATAAGAAACCACTTTTTGGTAGCATACTCATCATTGTGTTCAGAAAGCTGATTTGAAGTCTGTATATGATGAGACCTGATTAAAACAGTCCGCTTTAAATGCCGACTACTTATAGTAATGATTCTATTATATTAACCCAAATAAAAACACATTCTCAGGTACAGTGCATACCACCAGGTGGGTAAGAAAAACTAAATGCTGCATCTTTACCAACAGTGTGAGTCAAAGCTGTTTTTACAACATCTGAAGAATGTTTTTCGAATCTTTCTACATGTTAAGATACCAGCAAAAAGGTGAAAAAACCAACTTTACAGAAAAACACTCCACCCAGCCAGTACAGAAAAAGCTGCTTTCATTCAGTCCAGCACATTAAATCCATCAACAAAGAGTTCACAGTCGGGAAGTTTGTGGTTTCTGCAGCATGATTGGTGCTCCGCATCAGTTACCACATATTAAAATAAATGAAACGAATCAACTTTTAAATCCCAGTTTACACACATGGAGACTGGTTGGCTCCCAGTGGTTTCATTCACACCAGACAGGAGTTGCGGACTGTCTGAAGCGCAGCATATGCTTCTTGCAGGAGAGAAGCCAGACCCTCTTCCCTCCGAGCTCAGTCTGCATTATTACCTCATACGGTACATCAGTCTTTGCAATTTGAAGACGTTTTACATGAACCACACTGTAAAAATGGTACTAGACAAGCATCTTACTATGGACTCGTTCCTGGCCTTGGCGCTGGTGAAGTCTCCATCCAGGTTCTTGTCCTCACCAGGGACAGGTAGGTAGTTATCGGTCCTCCTCATCATGGCAGACTCTTCCTGCTGTGGGCCGTCTGAATGTTCACCGGAGGGAAACGGTGCAGAACCTGGTAGAGCAACACAAAAACGGGATTCACATGGTTTATAAAATGGTGTTTCTACATGAGTTTGATGCATGTTTCATTATGCTCGATTATTTTAAAACATGAAGATATTCTGGCTGTAAACACAATCTGGATGGGAATGTGTTTTCTGACCTCTTAAAGCAGCATCATGAAACTTTCTGACCTTAAACTTTGAGCTTCTAACTTGCAGAACGTTGAGCAGTCATTGCTTTGACAGATTCAAACACTGAAAATACATTTCAATTTTCTGTCAGCTGAGATTTCTTTCATGCGACCTCGTCATGCTAGCAACTGGATATTGACACACTGACTGTTTTAAATAGAGATCATGATAATACATCAATGAAACCAAAGAGGAAATCATAAAGAGAAAAATACAGAGGAGACAGAAGAAAAAGACAAAATTCCGATTCAGTCTGATTTTTACTGGCTGGAGAGATCTCAGAGAAGAAACAGGATAAAGAAAAGACTGGGTCATTAGGGGAGATCTCAGAAGAGGCTGGATTTTTATTTTGTTGGGGAAGATCTCGCGACCCCAGTTTTGGTCGAAAAGGAAGACTCCTCTTTAAGACCAGCCTCAGAACCTTCTTGGTAAATTTTACATTTAGGTCAAGCTTTGGTGACCATGATCCTCCCACTAGTCACGTTGCTGCAACTCTTTGGCCTGATTCTAATTAACATGGAAGATTTGCAGAGCTGCCCTGAGAATCTTCCCCCCAGCTTCTGCAAGTTTTAAATAGTATTTGTGTATTTGGTGGAAGTGTAATTTTAATTGAGTTATGCACATTTTTGGCTTAGTTATCTAGCAAAGATCAATAATTTATTACAGGCTAAAGGGAAATGCATCGGTCCGGATGCACCGGTTAGCTGATCACATCTCAGAATTAACTTCTAATGTCGCCACATTGGTGTCAGCCGTTTGTCCTGCTCAAGCTGCACTCTTGTTTTTAAAGCAACAAAACTACGAAAACGCATGGATGAAAAATAAAACTACTTCTGGGATAGTTTAAAAGGTACAATGAACACTTATAAAAAGTCAATTTTGCATAATATGGATGGGACCTTTAAATAGCAACCACGGTTAATGAGAGAAAGGCTTTTCGTATGGTTGTCATTGTGTAAACACGCGACCATAACACACTTTCTGCGATGCGCACGAATATTGTATGTTGGAAAACATTGCAAGGGGTCTATAGAGTGAAACTCTGATTACTGTTTCTCACCGCAGCAGGTACAGAGAATGTTAAGCTGAGTGACGTTTTGGGTTTATCTGAACTCAATTCAACAGCTGATGAATTGAGTGTGTGTGTGTTAAGAGCTGCACAAACAGCAAAAACAACTAATCCAACAATTACTCATCGAGCCAAGAATAAACCTTTTGTCACTGAGGATGATGGTTGGACGAAGAGGAGGATTTGTGGACGAAGGGATGCTTCTGGGTCTAATGGTTTATCACCAAGTAGAAATGAATCGATCTTGATTTTATTTGTAGGTAAATAAAGAACCTTTGTGCTGTAACGTGCTCAGACATCCACCAGCTGTAATCTTCATCAGACATCTTCACTCTTTGCTACAACAGTTTAAGATTTGGAGCCAGATGTGTTATCTTGCTGCTCCTTCTCTACAGCTGGGCTTGGGGGAGATTTAGGGTCAGGAATGATAACAATATCACTGTTTAATAATCAGCTGCTTAAAACAATGAAAAGATGCTCAGAATTCCAAGGTGGATGTAAAAGAATTTGTCAACAGCAGCTAAATGGCTTTTTTCCAACACCTGGTGTCTTTTTATTACACAACAGTTAAAAGCAACTCTTTTTCTTTTTGTCACCACAACATTTTCCTGAACTAATCCTGGCCAGTGCATGTTGAGACAGGTGGGTGCCCTGGGTGAGGTTTGTAATACCATGATGGAGACATGTCTTACATCACACTGACATGCATGAGACACACCTGATGCAAGATGTCTGGCTTCACATGTCCAATCCTGCACAGGTGAGCAGCTTGTTGATGGGAATACAACATGCGTCTCTTCTTCCAGCCCGGGCATGTTTACCTGCTCAGATGCCATTTCCTGCATTGTCCGTTTAGCTTCATGCATGTTTCACTGCATGACAAAGTGCCACATAATGTCATATTACTTTGATATTAGATGGTCTCATTTAGTGACAAACCTTTGTAAGTGTTTATCTAGTGCAATTTTGGGGTGCATCACGTGCAGCCACCGGTATTTTATTTGCAACACTACAACCCTGCCGTTCACAGAGCCAATCATGGCAGAGTGCCGAGAGAAAAGGCACCAAGCATGGACCCGTCTGCTATGAGACGTTTTCAGAGTAAATTAGCACAAATCCGTCTGTCTGAAAGATTGCAGCTCTGCCACACCACAGTTTTGCTCTTTTAGCACCTACCTGGTTTGAAATGAGCCAAGTTTAATGAAAGATATTTAGAGGAGGACATAACATCTCTGCCAAGCAAGAAAAGAAAGCAAAGTGTGATTTTCCTGCCATTGCTCTAACTGTAGAATATTTCTACTAACAAGCTAAACTTGGACGTTATCATCGTCTGCTGAAGCTGGGAACTCAGCAGGGTGTGACTTAGTGCACAACAAACTGCAACCAATACCAGTGATGACAAATCAAAGTCATCTTAATGATTATTTACATGACATACAGATGAGCAAACAATGCTAAGTTACAGGTGTGGAGAAATTCTGACAGAAGTTTCCGTAGAAAAAAAAAAAAGACAGGTGTTTGGAAAAATGCTACATAAATATCTACATGTCCCGTCCTGAGGAAGCATGACAATTTCATCTGGCTTCATGATTAAGTAAATCTGAGTATCATCTGCATAGAAATGAAAGTTTATACCATGTTGTCTGATAATATTACCCAAGGGAAGCATGCATACCGTATTTTGTGCAGCATAAGGCGCACCGTATTATTAAGAGAATGCTTAAATTTAAAAAAAGGCAGTGAAAGTAAAACTTTCTTCTACACGTATTTACAAATACACATTTGTAAATGAAGTGGTTTTTAAAAGTACTGGTCCAAGTACAAAACCCCAAGGAACTCTGACTTACTCTGGCATGTGAAGAGTAATGTTCATTTACATTAAAAAACTGAAATCCATCAGATAAATATGACTTAAAGGGACCACACTAAGGTGGTTTAACAACAATAACATGTTCCAGCCTCTGTAGCAGAATGTTGTGATCTATGGTGTCGAATGCAGCACTAAGATCTAACAAGATA
>JBAMHX010000001.1:34641007-34652601 GCA_037177515.1 Pseudomugil tenellus
AGCATGGGTCTCCCCAGCATGGGTCTCCCCAGTATGGGTTTCCCCAGCATGGGTCTCCCCAGCATGGGTCTCCCCAGCATGGGTCTCCCCAGTATGGGTTTCCCCAGCATGGGTCTCCCCAGCATGGGTCTCCCCAGCATGGGTCTCCCCAGTATGGGTTTCCCCAGCATGGGTCTCCCCAGCATGGGTCTCCCCAGTATGGGTCTCCCCAGTATGGGTCTCTTCAGTATGGGTCTTCCCAGCATGGGTCTCCCCGGTATGGGTCTCCCCAGCATGGGTCTCCCCAGTATGGGTCTCCCCAGTATGGGTCTCCCCAGTATGGGTCTCCCCGGTATGGGTCTCCCCAGCATGGGTCTCCCCAGTATGGGTCTCCCCAGTATGGGTGTCCCCAGCATGGGTCTCCCCAGTATGGGTCTCCCCAGTATGGGTCTCCCCAGTATGGGTCTCCCCAGTATGGGTCTCTTCAGTATGGGTCTTCCCAGCATGGGTCTCCCCGGTATGGGTCTCCCCAGCATGGGTCTCCCCAGTATGGGTCTCCCCAGTATGGGTCTCCCCAGTATGGGTCTCCCCGGTATGGGTCTCCCCAGCATGGGTCTCCCCAGTATGGGTCTCCCCAGTATGGGTGTCCCCAGTATGGGTCTCCCCAGTATGGGTCTCCCCAGTATGGGTCTCCCTGGCATGGGTCTCCCCAGCATGGGTCTCCCCAGCATGGGTCTCCCCAGCATGGGCCCCCTAACCAGATGCCGGGCCCCCTCATCTGACTCCTCTCCATTTGGAGAAGCAGTGGCTCCACCCTGAGTTCCTCTTAGTCGACTGTGTTTCTCTGAAGCTAGAGCCCCCCCTTCCTTCGGAGGAAACCCGTTTCTACCGACTGCATCAATCCATTCGTTGGCTCACTGTCCACAGCTCGTGACATGCAGGTGAGTTTAGGAGCGAAGATTAACCGGTAAATTGAGATCAGCTCCTTCTTCCCCCGACAGACCGGCACAACGTCCGCATCACATACTGCACCGCTCTGCCTGTTGATCTGACGTTTCATCCTCATGAACAAGGCACCCACATACTGTAACTCCACTCCATTATCGATCCGGAGAGGGCACGCCACATTTTGATCTCGGATTTGGAGGCGCCGATTCTTTTCCCACCAGCTTTAAACTCGGCTGTGAATCGCTCAAGCGAGAGCTGCAGATCCCGACCAGATGAAGCAAAAAGTTCTGAGGTCACCAAACCGGATCCCCTCAACACCTCGGCTGCACCTAGAAAATCCTTATGAAGCTAGGAACCGTCCTCTCCAGGATCCCTGCATAGACTTCTCCGGGGAGGCTGAGAAGTGGGACCCCCTGTAGCTGGAGCCCACCATCTGATCCCCATCCTTTATAGGGACCAGCACCCCAGTCTGGGGTGTGGCGGCCCGGGAAGGGGACCATGGAGAAGCTGACTAGGGATCATTTTCTGTAACATGCTAAACGGGTTGTTCGTATCTATAAATATGCGATATTTGTAGTGATCCGACTGTATTTTTGCAACCGCTCACTAGTAGATGCAGTTGCTCCGAAAGCTCCTTCAGACACAGCTCAGCTCCTTGCATCCACAATTTAAATGTCCTGGAGATATTTTAAAGGAGCTGAAGGATTATTTCAGCCCAGGTTCTTTTCATTTCTATTCAGGTGTAACATGGCAAGTATAAAAGGCCTACTGGTGCCATCTACAGTCATTCTCCTCTCCGTTCTCGTGGCTCATTCTGAACATCGTTTACATGCAGTGTTCCTGCTGTTTAACCCAAAAGAATGAAACCAGAAAATACTCAACCAATCAGAGATGTCCAAACACTCTCCCTTCCACCGTCATTAGCAGGGAAATGTGTCTTCCAAAACTCTTTAAAATAAAAAAGAGAAATAAAAGACTTTACCATCAAAGCTCAGACTCATTTGGGACATCATGGTTTTATTGTCAACTTGTCTTAAGTTGGACGTGAGTCATGTGCACAGCACATACAGCGTTGCATTTAAATCCTGTATAAAACTACAGGACAACTCATAAAAGTCATATGTAGAAAATCATCGTAAGACCACAGGACTCAAACATAGAATGAAATAATAGTTTACCCTGAATGCAGACCTGCAGGCAGCAGAGTTAGAAAACATTTTACACTTCAGACATAGAAAAGAACGTTTACAATGATTCACACACCTGATGTTGGACCACTGACATGTTCATTCATGCTGACACAGCAACACGTCTAGGAGCAAGCACAGATTTCTCCCTCCTCTTCTTCAGAAGAAACTGCTGTGCTGATAAGTAAACCTTAGTCCATAACCTGCTGAGAACCATTTGCTCTGGCGGCCATTTGAAGGTTGTTGCTCTGCTTTTGCTCGGACTGCAGCTGAATAACCAAATGAACAGGTACAACAGAAGGCCTCTGGGTCAGCAGAAAGGTGCTCCACTGTAAACACAATGCATGTCATGCAAAGCAGTGAGACTGGAGAAGAATGAGCCAGCTGTGAGTGGCCGACACATAAGCACCTCACCACTGTCAAGCTGATGCTGGCGAGACAACCAATCAGCCGACTGTAAATCAGGCCCTCGTTCACAGCGAACCTGCACAGCTCAGATCCGTCTGATACCATGTTGGTTTGCAGGAATCAGGGCCTAAAGCCACTACAGAAACAGTTTGCATAATATTTGCTTGAGCTATTTGCAGCTGAATAGCTAGCGTGTGCATGCAGCGTGCTAATGTATCATCTCTCCTACTGAAGGCTCAGCAAAGAAAACATTGCCACCCCAAAGCGGAATGGGCTGCTCACAATGTGTGCCATCGTATGTGGAATGTCGAAACAGAGACAGCAAACCTGATGCCTGGAGACCAAATGAGCCGCCAGGACCTGAAAGAAAACGGCTTCTTTTCAGTGACGCATGGCTTGTTTAGTGCTACGTGTTCTGGTGAAAAGCAGCTACACACAACCTTTCCATCCAGCTCTGTTCATTTAAAACTGTCCCTGCCCCCCAAAAGGAATACCAGCACCTTCAGTTACTGAGAGGTTATATTTACAAAATATATAAAGAAAATATAGAGTTACTGGCCTGAGCATATAGTACAGTCCAACAGCTGTCTGTAAATATTTCTCCCATGATTATCTTTTCTAAAAGTATATCACAGGGTAAAGATAGCTGGAACGTGACAAGGCACAACTAGGACAACATGGCCACCAGAGCTGAGTAGTGGAGCTCAGACACCAATACAAGAAACATGGAGAAAAACGTTCCAAGTCAGAGAAAAGACAATGAGTTTCATCTCAACTGATCAGATAACCAGAACCGTCTGTTGCAGAAACAACTTTAAAAATGACAGCAAACACCCTCAGAGTCACTAAATTCTGGTCATTTGCTGGAGAATTCCTTATTTTTCTCAAAAAGACACAAAACTTTTCATTAGTTCTGTTAATCTCACAACCATTTAGCAAATTTACATTCAGAAGAAATAACTAAAGATGCTAACAGTGTCTGCATTTCCAGGTCGACAACTTCTCCAGTTCACTGCTGCAGGTTTAGAAGAGCTTCAGTGTGACCTGACCCAGAAAGAACCGGATCGTCCCACCAGTTGACCCATTCTAACACATAAATGATTTAACCCATTTAGCTCAAAATGAAAAGTAAAACCAGATTTAAAACACTGAGCCTTTTTAATTGCCTGGCGACCTGTGCAGGGTGTACCTGCCTCTCACCTGCTGGTTGCTGGGGTAGCCTTCACCCCCGCCTCCCCAACCCTGAACTGGATTTGCAAACCCTGTGGTTTTAAAGAGCATTGGGTGGGGGGGTCCGTCCATTCATATAATGTATATAAACTGTGCTTCAGACTCAGGCAGAAAGGAGCAGAATGAATTAGTCTGCAGGAACTTTGGATCAGGCTGATGTGATGCATTCTGGGTTATTTCTTCACATCCATCAGCTGCCCGACAATAAGAATATTTGTATTCCACAGTCAAGGCTACAGCTTATCTGTTGCTTTCAGCTCTTTGACCTTGCCTGTAAACTCCTAAATTCTCCACTTATATAATGTCAGAGAGGATTCGGCTCTAATGCGGGACGTATAGATCTGACTGAGATTGACGGCAGGAAAGTTCAGAGTTCACCCCCTGGCAGGCTATAAACAGCCACAGAGGAGGCTCCCCTCCTCCTCTCCTGCCCATCCGTCTCTTTCTCCCTTCGTCTCTCTCTCTGAACGGTAAGATGATCCTGTTTCAATTAGACCTCAGTGCCACACACCCCCTTTCCAACCAACTTGAACCAGGTGCCAGTTGCAAGTCGCAGCTCATTCAGCCTGAAACCTACAACAAGGCTGCTCTTTCAGCCAGCGCTCCCACATTTCAAACTGCAGACTAGAGATGGAACTGCAATGCAGTAATTAGGATTAAATATTACAGAAAACACAGAATGTGGCACCGGTAGACGTCCTCTAACAACTTAGCAACGTCGGTGCTACATGTTGCGAGTTTTCAGGCCCTTCTAGCAACATTCAACACGTCTTTAACTTTTCCTGGGATGTTGGAGACTTTTGTGTCTAACATGGAAACACTTACAGCTTACTGTCAGTGAGCAGCACCGGCCTGTACAGACGAACACACTAGCAGCTTGCTTCTCATCACCATCCAGCCATCACCATGATCTCTGCTGCATGAGCTGACTGACCAGCGGATCCGCCCTGCTTTACTGTCTCATATTAGTGTTTCTTAAAGAAGAGTGTGGATGAAAACAGGAAAAATGGACAGGCTACACAGTACACCCTGGAAATGCTCGTACTCGATGGATTCATAATCATCAGCGGTTTTTAGACTGCAGGAGTTCTCAGAGAGAGTGGAAATGAAATCTAAGCAGGACATGACGTGCGGTGCGGGCCGATCAGCGCCACTCGCCTCACATGTAAAAGTAAGAAATCTGTGCAGCGTTGCTCCGTTTCCGAGGAAAACCAACAGCAGAGACAGGATTTCATTCAGTAGCAGCAAATGTCTCATAAATTAGAAAACATAAATACCCCCCCCCCCCGCCACACACACACAAAAGACATCTGCACCTATAAAAATACAAAACAGCTGTTAAATAATAATAATAGAAAACAGTAGTATGTACACAGTGAAAGATGATACACCTGCATATGCATCTAGTTCATGTAGAAAGTGCATCATGTTCCGAGACGACCCCACACCAACGTGAGAGGATGAGGCCACTAGATTCTTGGCAAGAAATGTGTCACCGTCATGGCAGGTGAGACTCTGTTTCCTTTCTTGGTTTTGCCGTTTTTGCTCAGGCCGATGAACATCCTGGGATACTCCAGCGACTCGTAGGCATTGTAGTTGTTGGCCAGGAGCCTCTCTCTGAACTTGCACTCGTTGCTGAAGTACAGCTGGAAGAGAAAATCACAAAGAAAAGGACTATTTAGAAATGCTGGGACATTTTCTGTGGGGATTTCACGCCGTATTGTTCTCGGTGATTTCTATCAAACAATCGCACGATTGTTATTGTGCAGTCACTTTTTCAGTCCTACGTTACACAAAAAGGAAAAAGAAGATTGTGAAATGATGAATGATGTGAGTGAGGCACGTCTCAGGACACATTGAAACAATTCAATGTGACCTGGATTTTTAGCCACTAACCGTTAAACCTCCATCACATCTTGGCGAGCAGCATCGTAATATCACCGCTAGCTCCTTAAAAACGCTAATGTGTACGATATCTGTCTCTTTAGGTGAACTCCAGAGGTTTTCCAGGGTTTGCATCCCATCCAGCCTAAACATGTAGTTCATGATTTGGTCCTACGACGGCCGCAATCCGCAGGTTTCCTGTTAATTAACAATGTATTCCTGTTTCAGCCTAAATGGATCTTTTTCTTTTACATAAATGGATTCTTGGTTTTGTGATGCAGCAGTGTGTGTTAACATAAACCTGCCTGCAAGCTTCTCATATTCAGCAAAAACTTCCAGAATATTTTGTTACCAAAAAGTATAAATATGTAAATACTTTCTGTTGTGTGTTTGTTTCATTATTTTTCTCCTGAAAGAGACAACGGTGTGACAAAAGGTTTGGTTAATATTGATCTGTGTGTTATTCCTACAAAATTCTGTTTTTGTAACGATGGAGGGAGCCGGAGCCAAAAGGAAGTTAACAGGATTTATTAGGAAGGATGAGGAGTGATGAACGAAACCTGTATAGAAGGTGGAGTCCAGGAGGGATGCAGGGAGGGGGAGCAGGAAGGCAGGCGGTGGGGAATCCGGAATAACAGGGAAGGCAGGAGGAACAAACATGTGTTTACTTACAATGTCTGACAAAATATTCAATATATAAAATGTGGTAAAAGAGGTCATTTTATATTTGAAAAATGATAAATAAGTCCAGTGAATGTATGACTCCGAGCCTTTTTCATTGGTGGAAGCTACTAATGCTAATTAGCTTCTAAATGAACTGTCATGGTTTCTCTCTGCCAAATAAAGTGTTTCCAATGCTGAGTCTCCAGGCGCATGCATTACACATCTTATTACAGCGGACCACCGAGGGAAAGCTGGGATTTAAGGAACAAAAACGTCACCTGACAAATTTAGTGAAACAAAAACAGAAACATAAGATGCAGGTGGCTTCTCTGAGATGTGGGCGGAGCTTACAGTCCAAACTGAAATGCAGAATCAGGAACTGATTCTGACTGAACTGAAAATAAACACATTCTGCATCCCAGGAAAAAGGATTCATTCCATCTGTCTGCATGTTTTTCACCAGCTGGTTTCTAATTCATTCAGCAGTTTGGTGATTCTGATGATGAGAAATGAGTCTTCTGATATTTCCTAAAGGTCTGTGTTTTCTACTCCAGTCCAGTTGAACCCACTGGAGCGATGCGATGCGTTCATCTACACATCATGACGCATTAAACCTGCTTCATTTAGATTTGGGGAAGTTTTTCACCTGAAACAGATTCTGATTTGTAAAGTTTTAGCTAACATGGCTGTTTTGCAGCCTGATGCCTCCTTCACTGCCTTTGAACAGAACTTTTTGATCAAACTGGTTTATACTGGTTTATTGGGGGATTGCTGGTAATTGTATCCACATCTGCTTGTAAATCCAAAGCAACCTGCTTCTTTAGTTGTCTTCTGATAATTTGCTCATCTGTGCATATTCTTGCGCTTCTTGTTCATTAGGTCCAAAAAAATGACAGGAGGGGTTCAGCAGGTTTTTACGGGAAGCAAATGGCAGCCCCCACATGCTTAGAAAGGTTTTTCAGGGGGGAAACTTTGTTTTATGGTTGGAGTTAGAACTGGGTAAGGGTCAGGTTTGGAGTAAAGGTTGGGGTTAGGCATTCAGCTGGGATGATTAGGGTCAGAGTGGAGCTGGAGAACGCATTATGTCAATCAGCACAGAGATAGTAAAACATGTCTGATCACATAGACTTACAGATCCGTACAGCTTCCCTCGCTGGTTCATGGCCACAAAGAGGCCGCTGCGAATGCCCAGCAGAGTCACCACCCCTCGCTCCACCGGAGAGATCTGCAGGAGACCTTCAGAGGGAAAAAGCAAATACTGGAAAACACTGTTGATTTGCAGAGTTTGCATTTACTTCATATGCAGTAAATTCACAATTTATATATAAACCCTTTTCAGACCATTTAATCAGACACACGAGGCAAATTCTGCAGGAACTTTTAGTGATTTGCTGCCTGTAATATGAACATTTACATGTTGTTGGGATGTTTTGTTCAGCAGAAATACATTTTATTTGCAGAAATCTCCCATTAAAAAGCTAAAATAAAGTAAACGATCCAAACAGTTTCTCTATCAGGTCAAATCTAGACATTAAACTTAGTTTTGGGATTTTTCACAGATGCTGATCTGAGTCAGTTTGGATGTTTGAGTTTCTGAGATTTGGTGTAAAGTAACTTTATTGGTTCTGATGTCTGAAAACATCATCAGGAGACATTTTATTTCTGTAAATATGTAACGCTGTGTGACTTCATGCGGTCAGAACCGAACCGGACCGGACCGAGAGGGCTCATCTGTCTGCGTGCGCGCGATGTTCTAACTTTATACTGTCTGGATCACAGCAGGCTCTGGTTTCGCATCAGAAATGTGTCTTCATGCAGAATCCTGATGTTGCTCCCGGATCAATATGTGCGCGTGGACAAAATCTGCATCCACAGGATGCTGAGGCTGAACCGAACCAGGTGTGCGCGCAGGTGGGTGCACCAGAACCCCCACACCATGCCAACAAACCCTCCTGACACGTTGGATTATTCTCAATCTACATTCTGTGATAAACTTAACTGTAATCCCAGCAGCAGAGAAGACAGAAAGACAAACACGTTAAAATGTAAATAAAATCTGCTGTTTTGCCAGAAAATCATGAAAGAATCTCTCACTGTAACGATTTTCGCTGTGAACTCCTGTGATTGTTCCATCCGGTAAAACCTGGATGTGGAAACCGATCCCCACGTTGCAGTAGAGCCGCCGCAACCTTTTAATACCCAGGAGGTAGTCGCTGTCCCGGCTGGCTTCCTCCCGCTTCTCTCCCGGGATCCGCGCCAGGGAGCGGGAGTAGAGGGCCTCCCAGCGGTCCCCCGTCCCGTTAAAGCCGGCGGCGCATCCCGCGAGCCCGGTAACCAGGCCCAGGATCAGGACGGTCCTCAGTGCCGACAAATAGCCCATTCCGGTTCTGGTTCTGACAGCAGCCTCCCGGCGTTTGCCTTTCCAGTGAAAAGAGAAGAAAAAGAGGAAGCGGCGCGCCAGAGAGGTGCGTGAAGTTGCGCTCATTCCCAGACCGACAGGCGCGCGGGCTGGTCTGCGCGGACACCGGGCAGCCATGCCTCTATATTTATACCTGCAGGCACATTACATCACAGCTCCACACTTAGAAGAAATCTCCAGTCAGGCCCAGCAAACAGCGCGCGGGGCGTCATTGTCACCAAATAATGGCTTCTTATCAAAGTTGTAGAAAATAAACCAATAAAGTTTCTATTATTATGCAGAATAAACTTCTTTGTGTGGGACTTTCATTATCAGCTGCAGAATATCATAATTTATGTATGGGAGGATGTAAAATAGGAAACAGTCACGCTAACAGAGACAGGAGACGTATCTATAAATGAACAATAACAGGAAAAAACACATCCAATTGGAAAAAAGGAGACTTTTCATGTCCGGGTCCTTAAAGCGAACAATGGAGGACTAAATCCAGACTGTCCTTCTGTCTGTTCTGCTGCGCTGCGTGCAGAAAGAATGACTAAATAAAGTTTGCATGAGATGGAGGCAGTCAGGTCAGAGGAAGTGTCTGCAGAGGAGCCTCTAAGCTGCTGCTTCTTTTTTCTGTTTAGGACAAAGTTTCACACGTTTCGCTTAAAAACATGCTTTTATAAATAAATTCAACTTTTTCAGATGCGCTCATGTGTTCCCGTCCATGTCATGCGCGTGGCTCCCACTCCTCACCGCGCATGCGTCAACATTTTCTCACATTCACATGTTACTGACCCTAAATGTAGAACAGAACAAGAACCAGAACTTTCAGGGGTCCTGGTCCGGGCCTGGTTCTATAGTTCTAGAAAGTGTGTCTGACATAAACGCGGGTAGGATGGTGTGTGGGTCTGAAACATTCGGAACCAGAAGGGAGATGGTTCTGTTGGGCTCCTGGCTCTCAGGAACCGTCGGACTGGACGGGCTCCAGACATTCAGAACATCTGACAGACATGTGAGCACCAGAATGGACCCTGTCATGTTGGGAAAAGGGATGGTTGGCATACCACAAAGCGTCTGGAGAAGCTCTGGACCCCCATGACGCTGCACCACCTGGCTGGAAATTCATCAGGCCGGATGTTTGATCCACCAAAAGTCCTTTTGACATCAGACCCATGAGATGAGTTCCTCCTGTTACTGGATCCGGTTCCAGGAGGAGGACATGTCCTGCGCTGTCCATGGTTCTGCTTTTATCAGCATTAATAAAAGTTGATTCTCCTCCATCATGCAGGGATTTAGAAATTATGTCTGGCTGTATTTTCTGTTTGTTGCTCTGAACTCATTGTGGTTTCAGGTTGCGTGCACGCCGTGAATTATGCGGCGGTTTTGGATTTCACTGCGTGGCAGCTGCAATTCAGAGCTTAAAATGTCTCAACATTCAATACACGCATTCCTCTGCTCACTTCTTATACATCAGAACTATTTCACGTCATCTTCTTATAAAGATCAGGGAGCAGAGTTTCCTTTTAGCCACAGAACAACACATGAGCCTGCAGCGACCCAAACTTCTCTTTCTGCTTCTTTTCCACCTCGCGATGCTGTTTGTTAGTAAAACTAACGTGTTGGTTTATTCTGGTGTAATAAGAAGTTACTCTGCAGGTTTAATCATCAGACTCAACCTGAACAGAACTTTCAGACACAAGCGTGCACGTGTGTGCATGTGAAGGGGAGAAGACGTGATCGCTGACAGTCTGACTCCATGAGTCCAAACTGAGAATAAGTTCTGGTGCCGTCACCAAACCGGGCCCACAAAGCGACTGGAACTGGGTCGGACTTCCTCCATTCCCTGGAGATTGACATTATTTGGCAGAAAGCGCTGATGATGATGGATTTGAGAGGAATGTTTGTGATATTAAATCCAGATGAAACCTGACGAGCTGTCCTGCGTCAGACAGCCTGCAGAGGTCGCTGTTTACAAGTTAACGTGTCTGAACTAAAGCTTCTCCATCACACGCAGTAAAAACACAGGAAGTCATTATTTATAAATATAAAGACAGTTTAGAGTTTAATGAGGGATGTAGACTAGTTTTCATACTTTAGAAAAACCACCTGGATGTTTATTAAACGTACCAAAAGTAGAAGTTTGTTTAATCTGTTTATTATATTACTGCAAAGAAAATGTATCTATGTGAGCAGAATGAAAATCATGTGTATGACATGATGGATTTATGATAATTAGATCAGAAAGAACAGAACTGGACTCGGATTAGCTGGTTCTGTCAGTAAGTTCTGTCCATAATGAGCAGATGTGTTTTCTGCATCCAGGCTGAACTGAAAGACTGATGCGTGTGAATCATGTCAGGAAGGTTCTGGAAGGAGAGCGTATCCCAGCAGCCCAGCAGATGGATCTTATTTTTATTGCCTACATTTGAAGTTTGAAGATGACTTCTTTTCGATGGACGTGATGAAGATGAAGGAACTAAACTCGCTTCAGTCCTGCATTCCTGAGTAAATGTGAAACGGCACGTTTTCTTCTTTTGAGCAAATTCACCTTGTTTATCAGTTTTTCAGTTGGTGGCTTTAAAAAAAGAGAAAAAATTCTCATTGGTTCCCAGGCCCCCCCTGGGAGGCCCCCCCTGGGAGAAAGCTTTGTCCGGGCCTGGAAGCCTCCCTGCCTGCAGGTGTAGGATGACAAAGCCTATAGACGGGAACGAACCTGGACGTTGGATCCGCATCCATTCTGGGTGCTTTCTGCTCGGACATGTAGCAGCAGATAATGTCCCATAAGGGGGGGGGGGGGGGGGGGGGAGACCCCCCCCCCCCTCCCCCCCCCCCACACAAAAAAAAAACAAACCCCCCCCCCCCCCCCCCCCCCCCCTCCCCCCCCCCCCTCC
>JBAMHX010000001.1:34722231-34732819 GCA_037177515.1 Pseudomugil tenellus
TATATATATAGTCTAACCAAAAAGTTAGCCAGAAACTCTGTTCCATTGAATAACATATCTTGCCTTATTTAAAGTTTGTATTTGATTTGTTTTTTTAGTCTTTAGTATAGGCATTTTTACTACAAGCCTGTATAACCCTAAGAAGCTGTAAAATGATGTGAACACATATGACAACGTATTTATGTGTGAACTTTTCCTCCAGATGATACAGACGGGCTAAACTAATGGACGTCCAGCATAAGAAGACAAACACACCTGGATAGTCATCTTTTCAGTACTGACTGCAGGGTACTGACACTTTCTTACATTGGTATAAATTGAAGTATTCTCTATAATACACTGACATACATACATTCATGTGTGTTTGTCTCTGGCACAATTCGCACCTGGTAAAAAAGATGGAGGATTCAGATTGTGGACTGTGAAAGATATACAAAAGGATAAAAATCAGTACACAAATGGAATATTGCTTACATTCAATCAGCTCTGTAAAAAATTCCATATTCCTCATAAACACTTATTTAAATATCTACAGCTAAGAAATTACATCTAAACAAGATCTACACAGGTAATGTGTGTTTGCCCAATGTTCTCTTTAAAGGTATGAAGAAAAAAGGTTTATTCATTGCATTTTCTAATTTATCATGTCTAGTTTTAAAGATTCAAATATGGATAAGTTAAATGCCTGAACAGATAACACAGAAGAAAATATTAATGAAATAGAATTGAATAATGCCTGCTTGAAAGTACAAAGACAAACAGTAAATACTCGGTGTAAACTGCTTCAATACAAATGGCTGATAAGGATGTACATAATTCCCGTCAAACTCAATCATAAATATTCCTGTTTTTCACTGTTTACGAAAATGCCAGAAGATCCAGAAATTTTGGAAAGATGTAATTAGATGTCTGATTAACTAAAGACTAACATAGTATCAAAGGAAAACTGAAAGATTTTTAATATGTTTGGGAACCATATATGATCATTATGGAAACTGGACCAATCCTGCATTTATAATTTTTTATTGTCCTCGGTCTGGTTTATGTATAGCGTTTTGTTTTTTTTTCACTTTCGTTGTTCAAGTTTACGCTGTGTGTTTGTGTGTGTAAGCCTATGTTGTAATTAATGCAATGTGGTCTGAATTGTTCATGCAAGTTTTATTTGTGAAGATGGTTTGAAATAAAAATCAATAATAACAAAGATATTTTTAACAAAATAAACTAAAAAATTCATAAAAACATTCATTTCATTGTAGAAGATACAGCCTGAAGCGATCAAGAAAGATATTTAAAGTTTCTGATCTTTGTGATAGATGTGATGGAGGAATCACAAGCAGCATCTGACACATTTATTAAAAAATAAAATGTCTCTTCACTGATCTTGACCAATGTCATTGTAAAATGTGCGTTTACTATGCAGAATTTATCATTTATTTAGGCTGTTGTTAATCTGATAAGTTTTTTTTTCCAACATTGCGTATAATTATATGCCGAACACAAACTTTTATCCCCTTTTTTTAACTTTTGTTTATGCAATAAGTAAAGCTTTTTTACTCCATTAGCTGGTTAGCCACTCATAGCTAATGGTTAGCCACCATTAGCTCTGGGTTAGCTTGGTTAGCTCTCAGCCACAGGCAGCTTGGAGTTTGATGCATGTCAATCATTACAGCGATCACATCATTTCCTACAAAAAGTAAACATGTTATTTACCTAACGTAAGTAACTGAGAGATAAGAAAATGACAGGCAACTGGCGAGACAAGAAGTCAAAGAACTCCTGGCAGTGAGGGCTGATGAAGTATAAGAAAATGCGGGGAAACAAAGCACACATTGTTGTAGTGGGTCTTCATTAGGTGGGGTCGTTTCAGATGTGCGTATCTCTAAATATGTTCATATCTCAAGACATAAATTATGTCAGATCATACATAGCATGATTTGACATAATTTATCTCCAAAGATTTGTATGTCAAGGCACTCATATCTTGAGGTATGACTGTAAGTATATAAATGATTGTCACCTCAGCATATAATTACAGACATCTGATTCTTATTGGTGATACCTTGTTGCTGCCACACTGGATTGGCTGAAATGAGCACATCCCTGTTTTCTTCATGCCTGTTGGACCAATAACCGCTCCTGACGGCTCCCTCCAGGACATAAGTTCAGCCGTCTATGTTCATTCAGGGAGCAACTCTTGACAGGCAGGTTGCTCCCAGCCTTTTGACTTTGCGGTTTTGGTGTGTTAGTGATTTGTTTCTGTAATTTGGTGGCTTGTTTGGACCTGTAATTTAAGGAGTTTTGTTTTTACAAAAAACTAGAACGCTGGGCTACAAAATAGAATTTTCATTTCGATCTGATTGTTAGTTTATCAGAGCTTCTTCCCTTTATTATGTAAATAGAACATGGTATTTTATTAATAACTATTTATAACATGGTATTTTATTTATAACTATGTATAACATGTTATTTATAACATGGTATTTTATTTATAACATGGTATAATATTTATAACCCCAAATTGCCACGTTGAAATATCCTATGTTGCTCAGGATTTCTAAAATAAATGTACCTGTTACTTGTTAATTTTTGGTCATATATATTACTTAATGCAGTAATAATGTGAACTTCCCTACACTTATTACAACACTTCAATCAATTATAATACATGATTTCAAAAAACTTTTGAAGGTTTCAAAATTCATTTTCAAAACTTTATAGCAAGGTTTAACTTTTCAAACACTGATGCTAACGTAAACGAGTGTGAAAATTAGTGCTAGCATTTGGTTTGTGTGTGTGTGCGAGGAAAAAATTGTCTTTTCAACACTAACAAGTTATGGCTTCAGCCATAATACAACCTGATTCTGGAGGTGCTAATGATTAGGCAAAGCCCCCTTTAGGGGTCAGAGATTTTCCATTACAAAGGATGCCTAAGTGGTACAAAGGAGTAACTCTGTAATCAACGACCTATCGTTTTTGTGTGAAGAGGGCTCAATGAGTTGTATTGTATATGTGAAGGGGTCAGATTTACACCAATTAGCTTTCCCAAACTGACGATAGCAATCCTCATTATTCTCACATTCCTGTAAACTTAGTCAATAACTGTTGACAAACAAAGATCACATGGCCTGTAGTGTTTAATAGTTTGAGAGGGGAAAACAGAAAGAAAGAGAAAAAAAGAGAGAGTTGCCCCCTTTTGTTAAAAACCTCTATAGACTGTCTGACTCCAGTATCTTGGTATTTTGCTGGTGCTATGTTCTGCGTCCACTAATAAACTCTGAGAAAGGGGGATGGGGGGAACTTTGTTTTCTTTAGACGGGTTCTGATTTGAAACTTTAGGTGTCTTTGGCCTTGTTTGCATAAAGCTTTAAATTCCTGTTATTCCGAATAAAAGTTAATTCTGCTTTGAACAGATGAAAAGTAACATTCATAGAACATTTACATTACATTGATGTAAGTGATGTGTGCATATATAAAAAGTAGATTTTGTAGTAGGATTCTCACTGTTCATGCTATAATTGTAATTTTTCCATGGTTTTGGTGAATATTTGATTGTGATTCATTGCAGGGTGTAAAGTAATCTCCATTTAGTTTTTAATATCAAGCTGAAACAAATAATTTAATAACAGTCATATTTATTTTATTAATCCCAATTGGGAAATTCGGCTCTGTATCTCCACATGTACTAGAGAGCAGTTGCTACAGAACCCTGGAAGCAATTGCAAGCAAGTGCTTTGCTCAAGGGCCTACTTTTGTGGGCACAGCAATGATTTGAACACAGGTTTTTCAGACCAAAGCCCTTATCTGTAACTACTAGACTACCACTTTCCTCTCCAATATTTAGTTTCTTTTTATCAAACAAGCTTATTTATTTACATGGTAATAAATAATCAATAAGCTGAAGGAGCAGACGGAGCAGACTCGGGCCTCCTAGCTCAGGTGGGATTTCATCAAGGCAGGATTCTGGTTTTTGCGGTTTAGAAGGCTAAAAGTGGATTTATAAAAAGCTAAAAATAGCCTACAGACTGTACAAAAACCCCCAATAATTTAGGGTTGTTTACTCTCAGTATTGAAGGGATATTATTCTCCCTGAGAAAACCCAAAGAAAGTTATAAATAAGAACATGAAGTCATGCTGAATGTAAAGAAGGTGTCCTGTACTTCTACATCTTTCATCATATTCTGGTCTCATGACCATGAGAGGAACTAACATCCTCTCAACTTAATGCATCTCTCGCTGTATTGACCACCTAAGGTCTCTCACACTCCCTGTGGGCTCCACGTTAGTAATGAGGTGGCAAATTACTGTCTTAAAGTTTGATGGAGAGCTCCCCTGCTGACATCCTGACACACAGTAACCCCTCAGGGGTGTCCTCCCACCCCCTGCCAACTGTAAAACAACAATGGGCAAACTCTTTATTGATGAGGCAGTCGGGTTTTCACTAAGCTGTCATTTCCCTCCAACCACTTGAAGAATTGGTCCTCTCAGTCTGATTGGCATTTCTCCTGCAGGCTCACAAAAGAAGAAGCTTGAAAATGCATTCATCCATGAATTTCATGCATTTCTGTTCAGATGTGGTTGGTCATGAAATGTAAATACACCTATCCAAATGGTTTTTACTGCCTTTTGTTTAGAATAAACCTTAAATGTCTTAAAAGTTTTCTATGTTTCTTCTTCACACAAATCTAGTGACATTGTCAAGATAGCCAGTATCTCCACCATCTGTCCACCTATGTGCAACAAAAGTAGCTAAGTTGGATAGTTTATATACCATCTGACCTACTAGAATCAATAAATAGCACCTGTGCAACTTTGCACAGCCATTGAGGAGAAGTGGACCAACATTCCACAGGCAACAACTGACAATCTGAGTCACTATGTGAAGAAGATGTTTTGCACTGCATGAGGCAAATGGTGGTCACACCAGATACTGACTGGTTCTGAGTGCCCATGCAGACCCTCAATACAGCAAAAATTTAGACAGATTTGTGAGCAATCTTGAGCGAAATGGTAATATTGTGTATTTGGAATGAATTTTAGATCATGTATACATCTACAAAAATTCTCTTCTGTTTGAAAATAAATATATATATATAAAAAAAGAGCTGATTGTGCTGGCTGTTGGAAGTCAAAACATCTTTTTCACTTCACAACTATGATCAGGACACACACAGTAATTACTCCAAGTGGTGTGAAATACAGTCGGATTAATGTGAAAGAGAATGAGACCTGTGTCTTTCAGCCTCTACGACTTACCTGAACCAGCTGCAGGAACAATGACTGCTGCTTCTCAGGTCCATCATGGTGGAACATCCGGACTGTTGAACGATCTTTAATGAGATAAATTAACAAAAATATAAATATTATCATCCACATCTAACCACAAAGCTGCTTTCACTGCTTCCGTTCACATCATAACTACATTTAAATGTTTTACACACTAAAAACACTAAGGGCCGAATTTACTAAGATCTCATGTTGCGTGTACTAATTAGCGTGTGGCATCTAGAATTTAGCCGTGATTAGTACGTGATCTACCAAGATTGCTCATGCAAATGACAGTGGGTGCAAAGTGTTGGAGACACGCCTATTTAAATGAGGATTTAGCGTGTGTCATGGTTTTCATGATGACAACTTTACAGAACCGCAGCGAAAATACAAGTTTGATCCGATGGAATTAGAGGTGTTGGTGGAAGAATCCAATAAATAATGTCCAAATAATGGACAATAATGTCCAAAGAGCTGTCCAAATAAATCTGACAGCAGCTCAAAGGAACGCGCTACACATTCAGCAAATGTGTGTTTTCGGTTTCTGTATATATGCTCAGAGTTTGCAGGAGGTACAAACTGCACGAGTGCAGTCAGTTGCTCCTATAACACCGGGGAATCCAGATACCTGAAAAAAACACCTTGTTTTGTCTTATTCAAAGAATCTCGAGAGCTTGAAAACCTAATAAACTTCGCGATCCGGCGCGACATTGCATTTAGGAATTCAGTCAATGGCCTTTCTGTGTGGAGATTGCAACTTCCCCAAGTGTTAGCGTGGGTTCTCTCCAGGTACTCTGGCTTCCTCCCACATTCCAAAGACATACACCTTGGGGATAGGCTGATTGGTGACTTTAAATTGGAGTGAGTGAGTCTGTATGGTTGTTTGACGAAGTGTGTTGACTCTGTGATGGACCCCCCCACCCCCTCAAACCTGTTCGGGAATAAGCGGTAGATAAGGGATGGATGGGTTAAAACTGGACCTCAAGTTAACTGTTTGTACCTCTATGAGTCCTCTTAAGGTACATTAATGTTCTAAAGCACTAAATGGTACAAATAAGAACCTTTTTTGTTAAATGTTGGTGTACGTATTGATTTTTTACTTCATGAGACATCATTTGTAACTTAATTTTGATCAGAAAAGTAGTTTAAGTGGATAAGTTAGATACCTTTTTTCATTTAAATTGATTATTTTAATCATTACACCATTTAAAAATTATTTTTTAATAATCCATCCATCCATAGTCCATTTTACTAAATCAGTGTGCTTTCCAGTTGGTTTGTTTTTCAAATGGCCAACAGTGATTGACTCACGACACGTAACGAGTCAACAGTCCATATTCCCCTCCACTCTTTCTTCAGACCTATGAAAGAAGATGTTAAGAGTTAACAGGTGCATATTAGATTTTATTGTCCATGTCTACATTTTCTAGCTTGAAAACATTGTTTAGAACTTAAAATTATTCTGTCTTTTGCAGGAGTTGACTTCAGAGCAGCCCCAATATTTCTCCCTTACATCTTTAAGGAGAACATAACCTTTTCATCTCTAGAGGTATGTTCAACCTGCAGACATGTGTTAAACGTAATCACACACATAATAAAATTAAGAAGGACGACAGGTCCGCTGCAGCTATTCCTCTAACCACTGGTGATCATGGAAGGGAATGCTTAAGCAGAAAAAAACTGAGGATTGATTACCAAAATGGCAAAAAAAAAAAAAAAAAAAAATCCAAGTCAAGGCACTCAAAGTAATTATAAAGTAAAAGGCCTTTCTTGTGAGGAAGGCAGAAGTTACGTGTTGGTGTATTTTTTAGTTCTTAGCCCATCACAATAAAGGTCTTTATAGTTATTCAAAACAAACTGAAAAGATATTTTAATTTAAGTTTTTACTATTTCATTTACTATATATTCTACTGAACACTTTAATGTCGATTTAGGCCCATCCTCACCAGGAAATATGTTCTAAAAAAACATGTTCTAAATATGTGAAAGGACTGTAAAGCATGCCATGAATCCATAAATGGAGAGAAATATATAAATTGAGATATAATGTTTACATATTTTAATTGTAAAAACACACCAAACTATAATCAACAAGTTTTGGACATTTTTAAAATGTTTTCCAAGGTCCTGGGGATAATGTGGTAAAAAATTAGTTCTCTTAACTATAATAATAACGTATAAAACACCACATAAATGGCAAAATAATTGGCTACTGTTGAAAACAGTTTCTTTCTGCAATAAGACACAAAGTTGGTATTTCAAAATGAGTAGCTTCCTTCTTTTGGACACTGAACAAAACTAGTACCTTTTTTAAAACTCTCTTGAAATAAGCATTACTAAATCAAACATTTCATTTATCATTATCAATATAAATATTTGTCATTTTTCAGCCCAGTCAGCTCCATGTCATTTACCTTTTCATCCGTTCCTTCTCCCGACGCTTTTTCATTTTCTGGTCGACATGTTTTATTATTTGTAAATCTAATAAAACATCTATAATAAAACAAAATCTGCCAGTAACATAAATAACAGCAATGCACGCAATTACGCACTATCCAGGTGAAATAAAGGTCCTTGATCAGGATTTAGAGTTCGTTTTCAATCCCGGAAACAATAAACCAGGTCGCGGGGGCATGGTGGTGAATTATCTTGTCTCATTTACTCTTTGACAAGGCACACGATGACTCAAAGTCATACAGTTGGATCTGGAACGGCATGTGAGAAGCAAAGACTGGAGTGTGACTGGAGGCTGAACTTGCTTATAAGCTGTAAGATCTTCCATGATGCAGGAAGCAAAAAGAAGCGAGTTGATATAAACAACAAAAATCTAATCTTTTCAATAAAGACAAAGGAAGTAATTATTTTTAAACCGTTAGATATGGCTGTTTACAGAGCGCAAAGTCGGCTGAGTCGCCTGGAAGGGCTAACTAACATTTCAACTGTAGTGTAAAAAACGTTAATTTTATTGTGACCCTCCATCTCCCTACCCAACAATACACCTAGCCAGTCAAGACTGGAAAATGGCCTTCATACAGAGAGCTCCAAACATTGTAAAAGCAGATGATGTTGAGGTATGTTGGGATTATCTCTACTTTCTGCACATCTGAAGAATATGCTGATGTTCCTGGATAGGTACATTGCTAGAGCTGTTGAGGGTGGAGACAAAACTCTGCCAATAACTGTCACCAGCCAAATCAATCTCCTTTATTGACTTTATATGCCACGTGTAACGACGGAGGGAGCCGGAGCCAAAAGAAAGGTTAACAGTATTTATTAGGAAGGTAATGCGGGATGAAAGGGAAGGCAGGAGCAGCAGGAACAAGCATGGGTGTTTACTACATACAATGTCCGACAAAGGACAGACTGGTGTGCCGAGGGAGATAAAGCTGTGAGGGGAATAACAGGTGCAGGTGATAGGGGATAACGAGTCTGGAGGCAGGTGATGGTGATTGGGCTGATAGTCTGGAGTAGGGCATGACACCACATCCCTACCAGTGCTCCAAGTGCTGCAGGAGAACCTTTACCTTAATGAAACTAATTCAGCACATCTGACTCATTCATGCCCATGAAGCCAAATTCAGTATCACATGTGGTCTAGATGATTGCTAGTCTAGATTTAACAAATATATTTTTTCAGAGACTGAAAACACAGAGACAAAGTCCTCATAATGATTGTAATGGCAATGAAAGTATGGTCATCAATGATGAGATGGTCAATGAGGAATCTGAATATTTATGACAGAAATAGTCATTGAAAAACCTCTATCCTATGATGAACGATTAACCAACTTCAAAGAAAATCTTTTCAAATTCATTCAAGATGTTGAGAAATAAAAATCACCTGCCACTCTGTACAAAAGGAGGTGGTGGATCAAAGACTTAATATTGTGGATTTCAAAAACAAAACTATTCAACATGTGTCTAAAGTAACTGTCACTAGTGTAAAGAATGCAATCAGAGATGTATTTGTAATAGATATAGAGGCAGTTCCACTTTTCTAGCAGATCAAGTACATCTTCCACGTTGACACTGTGTGAATCCTTTGTGATAAAAGGCTGGTTCCTGTATCATATGACCGTCACTTTTGTGCATACAGTCAGAGTCGATGGAGACTAGACTTCATTAAAACCAGGAAAATAAATGTATTACACTGTCAGAAATAAGGGTACTGTGGGAGTATGAATGTTGAAGTTCGGCATTGTATTTAAATTTGCCATAACATACAAAATGTAGAAACAAATCTAAAATAAAGAAAATGAAAATAAATCATTTGTGTGTGGGTGTGTCAATTCAATTCAACTTTATTTGTATAACGGCATTTCACAACAATGCAGACTATGAAGCTGGAATCATGATGGATACCATTATTGTCAGAGATTCTCAGCCGGAGTCCAAGGCACCGGATGTAACCGCTTCCTATCGTGCAGCGGTTGATGTTGGCGTCGCGGCCCACGGCAAGCCTAATAATGTCCATGGCCGTCCCGCTGCTGAAGCCACAGGTTGCTGGCTCACATGATCCATGGATCCAACTTGGAGCTAAACCCAAAGTCCTGGTTAGCTCCACACAATCCCAACAGTTCTGGTCTCTCGTTGATCTCTCACTTCACTGCACCTCCATCGAACAGCTTCAATTCCAACAACAGATTTGATGTCCTGAACTTGGAGGAATTCCCCCTCTTGGACCATGACACCACAGGTTTTCCCCTCCCATCCAACTCCCAGCTATCTGCTCGGGAGCCGCATCTGCAGAAACACGCATAGATCCGAGCCGTCTTTCACTCCCTCCCTGCAATGGGCCACCTGCTCTTCTGTCCACACTGCTCCACCACTGCAACCACCTCAGGTAAAACCTGTGTTATCATCCACTCTATCCACTCTGATAATTGTAGACTCAATTGTGACAAATGTCAGATTGAGCTCTATAGTTAGAAATGGGGCATTCACCCCACTCTAGATGGAGCAGCTCTTATTTCCAGGAATATGAACGATTTAATTAGTCATTTAAACCCATGAATATTTAGGGATTAGACCAGAAAGCAGAGCAGGGCTGGAGTCTGCATGTACGGGACCCAACCTGCACACTTTTCTGCAGTCTCTCACCTGATGCCACCCATAATGTCTCTGTCCCCAGACCACCCAGAATAAATTCATCACAAAACACATGTAGAGTAAATTGTGAAAACCTCCTAAATATTAAAACAATAGAATTAACAGGACAGAAAAATAAAACCATGAAATGCAGTTTTCTGAATATCAGATCTCTTCTGTCTAAGTCTCTGTTAGTTAATGATCTGATTAGTGATCATTATATTGATTTATTTTG